>VZRL01004884.1:191224-219780 GCA_013397895.1 Origma solitaria
CCAACCCAGCCCATCCCAGCCCAGCCCAGCCCAACCCCACCCAACCCAACCCATTCTGTGGTTCAGTGACCCTTTGAAGGTCCTCTACATGCCTGGAATCTTTTCAGGGTTATTCTTCTTTCACTCAGAGGACACTTGCACTGTCCTTGTTGTTGCAAATGCTTGTACTGCAGCGATGCTCCCATCTAACATAAACTAAGGTAACTCACAGCAAGAGGGAACTGACTGGATTTCAGGGGAAGGAGGGCTTTGGAACTGACTCAGCAGCATTCCTGGTGCAGCCCTCTTCCTGGCCCCCGGGGACTCTACTCCTTCCTCCAAGTGCTGCCCCACAACCCAACCAAGCTCTTCATCATTCTCTGCCCTTCTGCTCTTCTGCTTGTCCCGAGCACGGAGCTAATGCTCTCTCCTCATCCTTCAGACTCCCTCCCTGTGCCCAGTCTCTCAATCCCTCCAAAGCCAGTCTTCCCACCGTGGTGGTGCTTCCCCTGGACTGCTGTCACCCTGATTTTTGAGGCTCCAAACTCCTGCAGCCCTCAGGGTCCCAGAAGACCTGCCAAGGCAGGGAGGTCTCTGACCCTGTACTTGGAGGGTCACCAGTGACCATGCAAGTCCCCAGTGTGCACAGGGAGAGGCAAATGCCTCATGCCAGAGGTGATGGCTTGATGGAGCACTGGGAAGGAAGCAAACCCCAGGCCTCTCCAGAATGGTTGTCTTTCAAACTGGTAACAAGGGCTTGGTTTTGCAGAGGGTGACATTCCTCACATTTTTCCTTGTGATTAATGCTTTCCTTGTATGCCCTTGCCACTCCACAAGCTCCTTGGCTGCACAGTAACCCTTTATGTGCTTCAAGACACACCCAGAAAATGGCAATAAGGCCTCAAACACAGATCTGTCACTAAGAAGAGCTGAAGGACAGCCTGGGCTCCCATGACCAAGGCTGTGGTCAGCATTGAGTGGAGCAGCAGTTCTTAAATCCTAACAAACAAGGTGCTGGTGGGATCTGATAAATCACTGGCAGTGGAAAGATGCCTCACCTACAGCACAGCCTTTAAGGCTTTTGGCATGTGTTTCACGGTGTAAATCACATTTTTGGCACAGCTATCACAGTAGCAGTGATTCATATCACAGTTTTGGATCTTCTCAGGACTGAGGGCAAAGCTTCTGCAAGGCTATGTTTGGAGACAGCCCTTGCACAAGGCAGTGTTTTCTGCAGGAGCCTCTGTAGCCCCTGTTTTGGGATTGGTTTTGGGCAAAGACCACCCAGGAGCAGCCCTAGACAATGGCAGAGGAGATCTGGACAGAGCCCAGAAAGCCCGGGAAGACTTTCAGCATGAAGGAAGGGGAAAATAGCCAAGGATCATCCTCCTCTACAGCTTGCTGAGGTTTGGGGTCATGGTTTGGGGTTTCTGAGTCCCTGTCCCCTCAGAGGCCTTGGGAAGAGCACCCTTGGCTCATTAGCACTGCCTGACTGCCCCGTGCCAGCTCACGTTGGGCTCCAAGGCTGAATCAGGGTAGGATGGGATGGGAAGGGCAGCAGCTCTTATTCATGCCTGACACAGAAGGGTCTGGGAGGGACACGGGATGCTTTGGGCTCCCAAGGACTTTCACAGGTCTGAAACAAAAGCAGTGAACTCCCAGCCAAGATCAGGGTGGAGAGGTTATTCCATGCTTTGCTGTGCTCAGTGACACAGCTGAGTCGGAGTTATTGGGTGTCACTGGAGCAGAGGTGCTGGCAAAGGGACGTGGCGTGGCTGCTGGTTTTCCTTGTGAGCCTTATCCATGGTCACAGAGTGTGGCAGTAGCAGAATTACTCATCCGAGACCTTCATGGACATCAAACCTTCCCAAATGAGGAGGTCTGAGCTCCTCTTCCCAGGGCAGGGAACAAATCCTGACATTGCACCATCACAGAGCTGATAGTGAGAGCAGTGGACAGTGCTTTCCTGCACACGTTGATAGGACAGGGGGTGATGGTTTTACACTGAAGGAGGGTCAGTTTAGATTAGATATTAAGATGTTTTCATAGCGAGGGTGGTAAAACACTGGCACAATTTGCCCAGAGAGAATGGAAGCATTTGAGGTCAGAATGGACAGGGCTCTGAGCAGCCTGGTCTAGCTGAAGATGTCCCTGTCCATGGCAGGGAGGTTGGATTAGGTGACCTCTAAAAGTCCCTTCCAACCCAAACTATTCTCTAATGCTATGATTTTGTCCCTGTCCCTGTGTTCAGATGAAAGGTGAGCAGCTGCACTCAAAGGCCGCACAGCTCTTTCAGGTCACTTTTGGTTCCCCTGAAGAGGGCACTTCTATCACTTTCATTGGTTCTCATCCCAGCACATTTCTTCTCCTTGGCTTTCCATCATCTCGGGATTTAAGGGCCCATCCCTTCCTGCACAGTGAGCTCACAGCGGTGGCTCCAGTGCTGCTGTTCCCTGCACAGCTTCCTGGAAAGGCAGCCAAGAAACCAATGCTAATTGCAGCAGTAATTAAAAGCCAAGTGTGAATTCCCTGTCAGGGGTCAGCGTGGGTGAGCTCGCAGGCACAGCAGCAGAGTGGAGCTCCAGGAGCAGAGCGTGCCTCGCCCAAGCTGCAGCCCTGCAGAGCCTCCGAGCAGCGCTGAGCACGGAATGGTGCCCAGAGCTGAGCCCAGAATGGCGCCCAGAGCTGTGCATGGAGCGGTGCCCAGAGCTGAGCATGGAGCGGTGCCCAGAGCTGAGCATGGAGCGGTGCCCAGAGCTGAGCATGGAGCGGTGCCCAGAGCTGAGCCCGGCTCTTCCTCTGCAGCCAAGGGCTAACAGCAGCTTGCCAACATCCTGAGCCCAGGGGCTGCGTGGCCGCAATGGCAGCAGCTCAGGCACCAAGAGGCAGCCAAAGATGCTGTTCTGAGGTGTGTCTGTCCTTGGGAAGCTGTGCTGAGAACTGTGACAAGACACAGATGGCCCAGGATGAGGTTGGGCCACAGAGAATCACAGAATCTCCTGGGCTGGAAGGGACCCCCAGGGATCATCCTGTCCCACTCCTGCCCTGCACAGGCACCCCAACAATCCCACCCCGGGCAGCCCTGGAGCTCTGGCAGCCTTGGGGCCCTGCCCATTCCTTGGGGAGCCTGGGCAGTGCCCAGTACCCTCTGGGGAAGAACCTTTCCCTGATCTCCAGCCTAAACCTGCCCTGGCACAGCTCCAGCCATTCCCTGGTCCTGTCCCTGGTCAGGGAATGTACCTTCCTTCATTGGGACGTGTGATGGGCACAGCTGCACAGCACAGCTTTGTAGAATTTGGGTCTCATCCTTCTACTCCAGGGGGCAAACCAGGAGTAGCTTCATAGATGTCATGGAAGTTTTTTTGGTGCTCCCAAGAGATGAGGCTTCCTTGATTATCTCTAGTTTATTAGTCTCATTAGTATGTATTTGATGATGGTTGTCACCTGCCGGTGACAGCATCCCAACAGTTCTGGAGTTTGGTGCTGGAGACGTCCTGAAGGGCTCAGCTTCCCCTTCCTTTCCTTCAAGACCCTTTGCTTTACTGCCAGACCTTTGCAGAATGATCGAATCCATCCGTGTGAGGCTGCTGTGAGATCAGAGCTCGCTGCAATGCCATTTCCCTGCCTTTCCCACAGCCCTCCCTCCTGTTCCACAGCAGCAGCTCCTTCTCTGTGAGCCTTCCAGAGATGTTCTCCCACTGACTTTCTCTGGAGCAGTGTTTACTCCATTCTCCCCAAACAGCAGAGCCAAGCTACCCAGTCCCACTTAATCAAATGTCCCTTTGAGTAGCTTGACTATTAGGCACAAAATGCATTCGAATGGATGTTTGGAAAACCACATCTTTAGGAAACCTTTCTGTCCTCCATCCCACTGTGGTGGCATTGTCCATGTGCCTTCCTAGCCCATTGTAGAGCAATGAAAATGTCTCTCTCTGTTACTCAGATGAACACTGAGTTACCAAAAATGCTCATTTTCTAAGAGCCACAGGGAAAGTGTTTCAAAATGATGGAATTGCAATAACTTGGTAAGAAAACTTTACATTGCTCGGAGCTACAGATGAGATTGGTCAGAACTGAGAGGAATATTTTCTTCAATTGTTACTACTGGGTCATGGAGAAGAGCTGTACTCCTGATTTCTTCAGGCAATTGTAACTCTTGGGGCTCTCTTGGAAGAGATAGAGGATTTTTCTGCATTTCTTGGCCAGGTTTGAACAAGGCGATCACATTTTACCTCCAGGGCAGGACAGCCTTTCCAATAACTCCAGAGCACCTGTGCATTTCCATTATGATGTGATATAAAAGTGTACTTTACCAAGTTTTCATGTCTCCCACAGAATAGAGTGCAAGAAGTAGTTTCTCTCTCTTAAAAAGAGTGCAAGAGTAAGTGGTGCAGTAATGACCTCTCCAGGCCCAGCTCTGATGGATTAGCTACACTCAAACAAGCTGGGAAATGCACCCGCTCTGTGCCAAAGATTTCAGGAACCTCTAGAGGAAACAAGAGGATTTTATGAGCCAAGATGAGATGGGTCCAACTAACAAAGTCAAAGCAGCCAGGGTTAGTGTTAGAAGATCAGGCTTTCCCTGCCCATAACCAAGGTTTTTCCTGACAGTTTATCAAGAAGGAGCAGTATCTCAGATACCTCCTTAATGGTTAATACGAGCAATTTTGGGTCGTCAGATGCTGGATATAGACAATGCCATGGGCTATAGTAAATCTGCATAATTGATACTTAATCAGTAACAGTGGAATCAGTTACAGCTGTAATTAAGAGTGTGAAATTTCGGTGTTTATTACATAGGTGTAATGAGGCCAGATCCTCTCTCTGAGTGAGGGAGCTCTGCCACCAGCCACCACCAGAAGGTCTTCAGTCTGACCAAGTGGTGAGACACTTGCCACCAGCCAAGGACCAGCCTTTGCTCTGGGTGCTGCAGCTCGGGCACAGCAGAGCTCAGAAAAGCTGTGCAGAAGCAAAGAAAACACATTTCCTGCCGTTCTTGTTCTCCTGAGCCTCTTCCAGGAAAAGACCAAGTGGCAGACGATAACCTCTCGGCGCTGACCTGGGGAGGGCAGGCCGTGATTGAGATATCGCTCTCGGGGGACAGCAGGAGTTGAAGTCTTTCCAATTAGCACTTTGGAGTGGAGTCAAGGGCTGTCAGGGCCTTAATTTACTAAGCAGTGTCCCTCTCCCTATATATCGCAGTGACAGCTCATTCCTTTAGGCTTGATGGAGTGCGTGGCTGGCCTCTAACTGTTCTCCCATCCATCTCCCTCCCCAATCTGCTTCCTCAAGAGCATTTTCCAAGGGGCAATTTCCATGGCTTGTGGATACCCAGGTTAATTCATGCCAAATAGTTATTCCTGCCGTAAAACAAAAACCCAGATGTCTCTGAGTCCCTTCTCCGCCCCGAGGTGAGGATGGTGGCTGGTGCCAATCACCACAGAGAGGAGACAACAACACAGATTTGCTGATGCCCCATCCCTGGAATTCAAGGCCAGGTTGAACAGAGCTTGGAGCAGCCTGGACCAGCGGAAGGTGTCCTTTCCCTGGGAGTGGAACAAGATGGGCTTTAAGATTCCTCCCAACCCAAATCATTCCGTGATTCTATGATTCAAAGAGACAGAACTGCAGTGTGAGAGTCTCCACCAGAGGTAGTGCCCTGGGCTCCTTTGGTAGTCCATGGAGTGAAACAGGACAGGAGGCACCTGGTTTAGTTTAGAAATTTACTTGGGACGGGATAAGTCATTACTCAAATACCCCTTCTGCCCCCTTGATTAGGAATGGAGGGTGGGCAGCTAATTTGGATGGAGACATGAGCACCCATTTAAAGTTCCGTAGATGTTAAGTTTGAAGACTTCAAATGATGTGAATTCAAATGCACAAAATTACAGGGTAAATAGGGCGGAAAGACACACCAACATCACTATGAGACTCATGAAAAAAGGAGCAAGAATAAAAATTGAGAGCGAAGAGCACAAGTTCTGCTATTGAAGAGGCATCACAGGTCAGATTCCACTTTATCTTCCACACTCCTGGGCTGAGGAACCTGAGCCCCAGCAGAAGCTGGGAGGAGGTAGGGCACGAGCAATATGTGCCTTAGTTTGAAGACCAGGGTAAGACCCCACATTGCCTCAGGGTGGGTGAGGTTTCAAGGACACAAAGACACCTGTGCCTCAGGGGAGACTGACTGGAAGCAAATCCTTCAGAGTCCTTTGTGCATTTGAATCTTTTCTGTTCAGCCATATTACAATGAAAACTACAGTAAACGAGAGCTGGGAGGGGGAGCAGGGAACAGGAAGCAGTGAGATCAGTCTTGTTAGTTGTTAGACTGACAAGAATAATGGAAAGGAGGAGGAGAGGGCAGGGGAGAATGCAAAAGCATTAGGCAGAAATTCTGTGAAGCTTGTGCAACTGAAAAACCACGCTTTGCACACAGTGCTGTTTAACCTCCCGCCCCTCTGACTAATGAATTTCCAGCGCTGAGGGATAGAGAAAGAGCCCAAACCACCACCACAACAATGACAAAAAGCCGCTGTAACCCACAGTTAACTGGCCAGCAGCACAAGGACTGTGTTTTTCCTCGTCTGCTTTGCAGAGCTTTTCCAGCAGGGTATCTTCGGGGCCATCAGTGGGAGATGGACAGGCTCAGCACAGGGCTTCAATTCTCAGGCATTGTCTGACTGATAAAGATTTTAATTGGAGTGTTTATGTTTCCAGTTCTCCAGAAACACAAATCTGTGCTGATAATGTGTTTTAAGGGACCAGAGGTAACATTTGGAAGATAAATGTGATGTCAGCTGCCCACTGGGTTACACAGACATTATGGCCAACTGAGGATTCATTATCCATTGTATTTTGAGGGATTTTAATGGGTTTTCCAGGCATCCAGCTCCATTTTTACGGAACTTTACCTCTTCCCTCTGCTTTTAGATACAGTTGGGATTATCAAGTGATGTAAATCAAGCAATTCTCTTTGTCTGGTTGGGTGGGGTCTGGGGTAGGACCCTGAACAGCAGAGTTACACTGAAACAGGACACTGCTCTTGTTATTATAGCCTGGGCTTTGGGGCTGGAGCCCTCTGGAGCCAGGCTGGGAGAGCTGGGAATGTTCCCTGGAGAAGGGAAGGACCCAGGGAGAGCTGCGAGCCCCTGGCAGGGCCTGAAGGGCTCCAGGAGAGCTGCAGAGGGACTGGGGACAAGGCGTGGAGGGCCAGGAGGCAGGGAATGGCTTCCCAGTGGGCAAGGGGAGCTTGGGCTGGGATGTTGGGAATGAGGAATTGCTGTGTGGGAGGGTGGGCAGGGGCTGGGCTGGAATTGCCAGAGCAGCTGTGGCTGCCCCTGGATCCCTGCAGTGTCCCAGGCCAGGCTGGACATTGGGGCTTGGAGCAGCCTGGGACAGTGGGAGGAGTTGGAAAGTGGAACATCTTTAAGGTCCCTTCCAACACAAACCTTCCTATAATTTTATGATTCTGTGAGTCCAGCAGCTTTCAGGAATAGGGGCACCGACAAGATAAGGGTCTAAGTCGAGAAGCAACCTTTTGTTCTTGGCTGCAGGAGACAAACCATGAGCGCAAAGGGAAAGGATTCACCCTGTGCCTGATGAAGAGCCCTTGGGGCCATCGGTGCCCTGAACCCATGGGTCAGAGGAGGGCAGAAGGAAGAAATTCATGGGCACATTTCCTCCCAAATGTGAGGTCAAGTTTCAGTGCACAGCCAGCACAGCTTCATGTGTGAGGACAGGATTGGGCAGGGACCGGGGGCTGCTTTAGGCACAGAATCATGGAGTCATTCAGGTTGGAAAAGACCTCGAGGGCTGTCAGGTCCAACTGTTTGTAGTCCTGGGGCACCCAGCAGTGCCAACTCCGGGAAGGCTCCGGGCACACTCCTGGCCTTGGCAAGGGGCAGGAATGTCATTCCCTCCCTGGCAAGCACAGGCAGTGTCCCACATTTGTCTTCACTGTCTCCAGTGACTTGATTAACGTGAGAAAGTCAGTCCAGCACAGATTGGTTTGGGTTAAGTGCGTGTGGGACCTGTTCCAAAGTGCCTCATTGACAGCCTGGGAACGCTGGGAGAGCATGGTCTGAATGTGCCTCCAAAGAGGGGCGGGAGAGGAAACTGCTGCTCAGCTCCATCTGCTCTGCCCAACATCTTTCACGAGGAGCTACCCATCAGCAAGATGCACTTCCAGGTAGGAGAATATTATCCACCACCCCTTAAAGTGAATTTGAACCTGCTGCCTGGAGGTTTTTGGGATACCTCCTCTAGAGAGCTCAAAACCTCTCAGGTGAGTGAGAAGTTTCTTTGTGACTTTGCAGCTGGATTTCAACAGTAACTGTGCTGGAACCCTCCATTTGCCCCCCTCTCCCAAAGCCCACATTTGTCTAAAATCAGAAGAAAACCAGAAGGAGTATTTTCCCTTCAAAGGTGATTAGAGGTGAAATTTTCCCCCCAGGATTTCTGGTCTGCTGTGGTTGTTTCCTTACAGCTTTCCAGAGCTGTCAGACTCATCTGAGCTTGGGAACATGGAGAGAGAAAATATTTAGAATTGGCACTAGCTTTATTTTCAGTCTTCCAAAGGCAGTCCAGAAGGGGAAAGCAGACTCTGAAGGTTTATATGTTCTTTGAATAAGAAGTGCACAGAGCTTTTAATTGATCACAGTTCATTTAAAGTAAGAGCTGAGCAAACCTGGGGCTGTTGCAAGGCCCAGACTAACAAAGATACACTTCCACACGCCCTGGTAACCCCAGTGCTGTTGGTATCCTCTGCTGTTGGTAAATTCTTGCTCCTGGCAGTGTCCTTCAGCCTCAAACCCCTTGGAATGGCCGTGCTGGGGATGGCACAGCCGTGTGCTCATGTGCAGGTGCCAAGTGACACAAAATAATGTCTTTGTGATCTCTTTATGGCCGTGTCTAATGAGAGCTGCCCCTCCTCTTTGAGGTAATTATAGAGGTGTGTGTAAGGAGCGGGAAAATCGGCAGAATAATGTCCAGTTTGCAACAAGAGAAAGATTTCCTTTAACCCAGGGGATTATCCATTTCAAACCAGTCTGTGAAGTGCTGGATGAGCAGGGAGGCTAAAAAGGGGATTTTCGCAAAGGAAAAGAATTTCTCCTTTGCACCCCACCTCTGAGACAGCCCTTGGGAGAATTCACGCTTCTCCTCTTCCTCACAGTTGGTTTAGGAGCTGGGGGTGCCAGGGGAGGCTCTGCACCCACACCTGACTGCTCTTTGCTCCCACACCTGAGCACTGCAGGGTCCTGGTCCTGATGGGCCAAATGTGCCTCTGATGATTGGTCTTTTTAAACTGAAAGACTGGAAATTTAGATATTGGGAAGGAATTCCTCCCTGGGAGGGAGGGCAGGCCCTGGCACAGGTGCCCAGAGCAGCTGTGGCTGCCCCTGGATCCCTGGCAGTGTCCAAGGCCAGGCTGGACACTGGGGCTTGGAGCAGCCTGGGACAGTGGCAGGTGTCCCTGCCATGGCTGGGGTGGGAATGGATGAGCTTTCAGTCTTTTTCCAACCCAAACCACTCTGGGATTCTCAGATGGGTTGAGCTCTGCAGTCCTTCTGGGATCACTTTTGCTCAGCAAACTATTTTAGTGTCATTTCTCCTCCCTGTTCCCCTCTGCCCCAAAGCGAAAGGAAGTGTTGTCTTCTCCCTCTCATTTTAGGCTGTTATCCCCAAATTATGGCAGTCCCTGCCCCTGCTGGGTGACCAGCAAATGCCAAGGGAGGAAAGCAGAAATTGGAAGTAGTTGTTGACCAGCTTGGACCACATGTTGTGTAGAGACCTCTGAGTAATTTTTCACAAGGAATTAATTCAATTAAAAGTGGAGGGACGGGGGCTGTGGGTTATTGGAGAATATGGGCTGAATGTATCTGAGGGTTTGAACTGAAAATAAAAGTAAGGGGATGATGGAAGTGAAATGTCAAAATATTTCTTTTGAACCTTTCTTATGTTTCACATCAGAAACACCAGAGCACTTTCAAAGCAAAACCTTTCAGCTTCCATTTGTCATTTGAAGACGGAATTTCTTTCATAGTGGACCTGGTTATTTTTAAAAACTTAGAAATTAAGCAAAAAAATTAATTAGGAGGAAAAGGGAAATATTTTGGGTTGACCCTAAATGATAATTGTCCCAGCTTTTATTCATTTCTCTGAAAATGAGAGAGGAAGTAGTTGGGCTTGACTTACTTTAGTTGTTTTTCATTGATTCCAGTAAAATCAGGGGCCTGAAAAAAAAAATTATTCACAAGCTCTGAACCTTGCTCTGAACCAGGCTGCATCTCCTGGGGGCGTGGGTTGAGTACCTTCTCCTGATTATAAAGAGTCTGTGCTTATAGACAGTAATTGAAAATATAAAGATGTGAGAAAAAACAGAGGAAAAAAAGTCCTTCTGAACTTCTCACCAGTTTCCTGCATGCTGGCAGATCTCAGCTCCCTGGGGATTTAGCTGGAAGCACCTCCATGCTCAGGAGATGCTCAGGGCTGGAGAGAGCACTGGGACAAGGGGCTGGGAGGGTGAGGAATGGGCAGGGCCCGGGGTCACTGTGATGCGTGGGGCTCCAGGCACAGCCATCCTGCTCCTGTCCCAGAGCAGGGGAAGCGTCGGGGAGAAAGCTCAGCTCACATCAGCTCCCTGAGGATCATCCCTGAGCACCATCCCCACCCACAGGGCTCCATCCCACCCCATCCCATTGATCCCATCCCATCTCACCCCATCCCACCCCATGGATCCCATCNATCCCATCCCATCCCATCCCATCCCATCCCATGCCATCCCCTCCCATCCCATCTCCTCTTTCTCTCCTGGAGTGGGACAGTGAGCACAGAAAAGGGGCAGAATTTGCTCCCTCAGGGTGTCTCGGCTCCCACAGTGCCCAGAGTCTCCCAGGACCTGCAGGCTGTGTGTGAATATTCCCATGGGAACATTTGGATTTGTCCCTGCTTCCTGCTGAGATCTACAACTTGTCCTGCAGGGGCTGGTCCAGAATCTGCTGGGCAGCCACATCCAAAAATTGCTACCAAAAAAAAAAAAAAAAAAACCCCAAAAAAACCCCCTCCAAAACATTTGAATTCTTATGCCAGGTCAGCTGTGGATGTGGAGTACCATCTTTGCAGATTTCCTGGGATTTGCAGGGTCTCCACATTGTCCACATCAGGCTGCCACACTCAGACATCCCCCAATGCCTGTTTCTTAAAGAATTGAGGCTATTTCTGCCTCTTTCTGGTCTTCCCTTTCCTCCTCCTCCCAACAACTCCTGAATCCATTTCTTTTCTGCCACCTTCAGAGCAGAGAGACTTTCTAACAAGGGCCTGGAGTGGTGGGACAAAGGGGAATGGCTTCCCACGGCCAGAGGGCAGGGCTGGATGGGATATTGGGAAGGAATTGTTCCCTGGGAGGGTGGGCAGGGGCTGGGCTGGAATTGCCAGAGCAGCTGTGGCTGCCCCTGGATCCCTGGCAGTGTCCCAGGCCAGGCTGGACATTGGGGCTTGGAGCAGCCTGGGACAGTGGGAGGTGTCCCTGCCATGGCTGGGTGGGATGGGATGACCTTTAAGGTCCTTCCTACCCAAACCATCCTGGGATTCTCTGATCGTTTTCCAGAGATGGATCTGGTCCAAGGCAGCATCTGTCACACGGCCCCTGAGAGATGATGCTGCAAAGTCCTCCCCACACCGACAGGGAGCTGGTGGCTCCCAGCAGTGGCAGCGGGGAGGTGGAAAGAGAAGATTTCCAGACACTCCAATGCAAAACTTCTCGGTAAATCTCCCTTGTAGATTCTGACATATGTTGGGGCTGTTAGCACTGAAATTCCAGCAGTCTGGGATTTCCTTTTCTCACACATTTGGGTTCTCCTGAGAGCCCTCTGCTCTGTGTCCTGTCAGCTTGGCATTGGATCTTCTCTCCACACCGTGCCCTCATCACATACAGAAATTTTATAGATATAAAAATGAAAGAAAAGGAATAAAAATCAACCGAAACAACAACCTAAGAAATACCGTTAAGAAAACAGTTTCTTCTGCAGGACCAGAGGGAAAGCATAGCAAAAGAGGTTCTTTGGAGGAAAAGAGCAGCTAAACAGGCAGCAATTCTGTGCACTGAGCCCGTGAGCTGCAAAGTGTCCCTCCCTTGCTCTCAGTCTGATTTCTGGGCAGCTGCACCACAAAAAAACCTTGCAAACGAATCAATCCATATTCTGTGCTGCTTCTAGAGAACACTTTGGGGAAATTGCTCTCCTGTATTGTCTGTCACGGAGAAACAGGAAAAGAGAGACATCTTTTTCCGTGAGCATTTTATTTTGTGTCCTCACAGAGAGGACCAAAAGTGGCCAGGGGGGAAGGGGCTGGTGCTCACCCTCAGTGAACAGCGGCTCCAGCAGAGCTGGTGGATGTACACTCATTTACACCAGCTGAGAAACCAGGCCTGGGCTTCTCATTATATCGGCAACACTGAGCCCTGATTTATTGCTCCCCAGGAATGGAGGGAGGGAGATGGAGGTCAGACAGCATAAAATCCAGATAAACAGGAGATGTGAGTCAGCTGGGGTCAGCTGGCACTGCTAAAGATTCAGGGCAAGCAACTTGTTTACTGTAGGAAATGTTCCTTCAGCACCGTCACAGAGCAAAGGGTCCTTCCCTCAGAGTCATGGAGGGACTGAACTGTCCCCATGTGCTGCACAGGGGACATCTCCTGGCTTTGCCAGCAGAGCAGGGAGCTGGACAGGGCTGGAAAAGCAGCGGCAGAATCAAGCACAAGGAAGACCCTTGTCAGAGGAGCCAGAGTTTCTGATGACAAGCACAATTAGTCCAGAGTACAGTACTGGAGAGTCATAGAATCATGGAATGGTTTGGTATGGAAGGGACCTTAAAGATCATCCCATTCCGCCTCCTGCCCTGGGCAGGGACACCTTCCACCATCCCAGAGTGCTCCAAGCCCCATCCAGCCTGGCCTTGGGCACTCCCAGGGACCCAGGGGCAGCCCCAGCGGCTCTGGGCACCCTTTGGCTTGAAGCCATTCCCCTTGTCCTGTCAGACTCTGATAAACGGTGCCCCAGGAGGGCCTGTGGGAGGACGGAGCATCTTCCCTCTGAACCACAGAAGGATCTTTTCGAGTACCAGGGAGGGAAAATAACCGTGCAGTTCTCCTGTGGGCATCCATCCCTGACTCTGTTTGGCCTCCTGGAGTAGGTAGAAAATCATCACATCTGATGAAATCCTGGGGTGGGAAGCTGTGCTTCCTCACTCCCATCGCCCAGCCCCGGGGGAGATGAGCTACAAGGGGATGTGTTATAATTGTCATTGGAAGCAAAGGCTATCCTCCAATGCTTCCCTGGAGGAAAGCCATAACAACATGTAATTTTAAAAGCTGTGAGAGTAAATGTGAGAGAATAAAGGCCTGGAAAATAATGTTCTCCCTCACTTTTGGAGTGGCTATTGGAAACACTAACTGGAGAGCACAGAGTAAGATCTAGCATGCTGTGATGTTTTTAAAAAAAACAAACTCAGAAAATGTCCTGGTTAATGAAATGGAAGAATCTCTTCTAATAAACTGGAAAGCACTCTCGGAAGGAGTCACACAGTGAGTCATGCTCCAGGAGAGGATACACAGCACCAGTGTGTGGCCAGCAGTCAGAGGGAGTCACAGAACCATGGAGTCACACAGTGCTTTGGCTTGGAAGGGACTTGCAAAATCCTCCAGTGCCACCCCAGCCATGGCAGGGACACCTCCCACTGTCCCAGGCTGCTCCAAGCCCCAATGTCCAGCCTGGCCTTGGACACTGCCAGGGATCCAGGGGCAGCCACAGCTGCTCTGGGCACCTGTGCCAGGGCCTGCCCACCCTCACAGGGAGCAATTCCCTCCCAATATCCCATCCAACCCTGAGCTCCTTCAGTTTAAGACTTGAAAGTCAGCAAAGGAACAATTATCTGTGCATTGGCTTTGCAGGAGGTGTGAAGTGCCAAAGGGAAGGATCATGGAGTTCGATGCCCTGAGCAACCCACGTGTGAATGGAAGTAGCTGTGACATCCATCAGTCACCTGATTCAGGACAAAGAATCGAGCATTTAAGGAAAGTAGAGTTTGGCAGAATTTCTCCTAGAAAGTGATTTAGTATGTTAAAAGGTGACAGTGATTCCAGATGGGACCTGCTAAAATATTTACAATTACATCATTTGTAGGAGTGATTTGAGGGGAATGAAACTTTTGTGTGTGTGTGTGTGTGTGTGTGTAAAGTGTCTGCTTCCTTTGATAATACTCACATTGCTTGTCGAAGACTGAACTTGGGGAAGCTTTTTTTGCCAAAACCTCACAAAACATTGGGTTCAGTGAAAGGTTGATTTTTTTTATCCTTGAAAGAACAGAAGCTTTTCTGTTTTGATTTTATCTCTGTTTTCAGGAAAGAACAAAACATTGGCTAACCATATCCACCTTAAAGGCTGGTAAGGTCAAAGTCTTGGAATATCTCAGAAAACTTGGACGTGGTCTCAAAAGTTTCAGTTCAAACCTTCCTCTGGGCTGTTCTCACAACCTCTGAGATAATGAACCAATGGATGACACCAACATCAAGGCCCTGGAGAGTTGTGAAGAAAACCCTTTGAAATTGATGCCAATTTCTGGCTCTGAATTCTCCAAATTGTCGAGACAGCTGCCAAGGGCAGATCCAAATTCCTCCTAATCCAAGACAAGATCTGAGCACTTTGAAATGTTACTTGATTCGAAGCTTGGATCTGAATTCTGCTGGAAACGCTTCCCTCCTCTCCTGCAATGATGCTTCAAAGAGCATCAAAAGCACCAGAACATTCCATCAGGACAAATCCCACTTGTGCAGTGAATTTCTTCTTTTCTATTTGGTTTTTCACTGCTGGTTAGCCAAAGGAAGGACAGGTGTGTGACAGGAGTGAGGTGCACAGGCAGGTTGTCTGCTCTGGGAGGGTCTTGTCCAGCATCTCCCTGCCACACCACAGGAGAGCCAAACTGGGCTCACTGGGGCCAGCCTGGGACCTGATCCGAGCAAGACCTCAGGAGCTGTGATGATCCTTCTCAAATCCAAATGAGAGCGAACTCAGTGCCCTGCTGTTTTGGAGCATCCCAAAACTTGGTTAAAGAGAAGAGAATCACAGAACCCCTAAGGCTGGAAAGGACCTCCAAGATCTTCCAGTCCAACTTTTGACCAAATCCAAAGTAAATTCATCTCCTCCCAGTGCACAGCTGAGTGGGGGTTGCAGTGCTCCTCGCCCTGCTGCTGGAGGAACCTTCAGATGCCAGCATAGCCTCACAGGTCCCAGTTGTCCCTCACAAAGGACCCATTTGAGTGTCTCCCAGGCCTTTGCGGATCATGGAGTCATAGAACACTTTGGGTTGTAAGGGACTTTAAAAATCCTCTTGTTACAGCCATGCCATGGCAGGGACACCTCCCACTGTCCCAGGCTGCTCCAAGCCCCAATGTCCAGCCTGGCCTGGGACACTGCCAGGGATCCAGGGGCAGCCACAGCTGCTCTGGGTGCCTGTGCCAGGGCCTCAGCACCCTCACAGAGAAGAACTTATCCTAATATCTCTTCTAACCCTCCTCTGTCAGTCTGAAGCCCTCCTCATGCGGTGACTGCACGATGTGAGCCCAGCCGTGCTCCCACAGGATTGCCAAGGGTGAAGCAGGAGACTCCTTCCCCGAGCCTTTCTCCCTGCCCAGCTCCAGCAATGCCCAGCTCTTCCCTGGCCAGGAGTGCATTTCTGGCCAATGGTGCCAGGAATGGTGCCATCGAATCCTGCCCCAGGATCAGAGAAGAGGAGCAGCCACGGGGAGCTCTGTAGATCCGCACGTCCTTTGGCAGCATCCCGACAGCCTGGTGCATCCGCAGACACAACACTCCGCTGTTCGTGCCGGGAAGATGGAAAATAGGGCACATTATGCTATCAAACCCCAGCACCTAAAATCTCTCACTTTGTAGTCTGCAATTGAAGGCATGGATGGAGGAGCACTTTAGCCCAGGAAATGTCTCCTCCCTCGCTGCCACACAGGGAACAGCTTTGGCTGCGGCTGCTGACTCTGCAGGTGGAACATCTGCCCGTCTGCTCGGGGCAGAAACCCCACCACACTCCAGCCCATCTCGACTTGCACTGCAGCAGCACAGACAGCAGTCTGGGCTGCTGGTGTTTGGAAGGGGTGTCTGTAAATTATAATATATGCTGGAAATCAGCTCCCATGGAGCCGTGGCCTTGCGTTTTCTAGGGGAAGGTTCCCTGCTCATGGCAGGGGATGGAACGAGATGGTCCCTCCCAATCCAGACTATTCTGTGATTCTGTGAAATCTCCATTCCTGCTGAAGGCACTGTTTTCACCTGGTCGTGTGTGGGCAGGTCATACAACAGCCTCGTTCCTTTTTGCAGGGACCTGGTGTTTTGGGGCTGAGACAAGAGCAAGTGAAACACCTCAGAAAGAACTCTTGCAGAGCGATTTGCCTGGCAGGAGAGGGATGAACAGCCCTGGAGATCAAACATTTCTGCTGCTGCTGTCTTGTTACGTGGCATTAGTTTACTGTAGAGATCAGCTGCCACTACAGCACCAGAGAACGGTCCCAGATGATCAATCTCTGGATGTTTCCAGGGCAGAACCTGTTCACAGCTGCTGCTCTTCAGAGCCAGTGCAGCTAAGGAGACACGGTTCATGTGAGCAGATGTTGACATACCTTGGGATGAGAGGAGTTGAACCCTAAACCCCCCTGTTCCTCCCCTCTGACCCTGAGGGAAATATCCGTGACTGCCCCCAGCAATCAGCCTGTCACATTGTTTGAGTTCCAGCCCTGTCTTCTGTGTTTACCAGGGAAGACACACCACCAGGCACACCCTGGAGACAGGACAGGGCAAGACTGAGGTATGTGAGGAGGAACAGTCCTGGCAGTGGGGCTCTCTGCTGCCAGTTGTCTCAGCATGCACAGACACTGCCAACATCTGCTCTTCCACAAACATCTGTATGTGCTGCCAGCAATGGCGTGTGAAGGGAACATGGCCGAGGGGTCCTGGGAAGCAAAACGGTTTGAAAACAAGAGCAACAGTTGCACAGAATATGTATTTGTCTTCCTGAAAAAGTATGTTTCATGTAGTGGTTTCATACCCTGAAGTAATGCTCAGGTCCCTGGCACTTCTAAGCACTACTCATTGTTTCCAGTTGGGGAAACTGAGGCAGGCTGTGGGAGCAGCAGTGACAGTTCCAAGGAGGTTAACCCCTGCATGCCAAAGCAAAGGGGGGAACGTGTTAGGTCAGTGCTTTGAGCACTAGAAATTGTACCTTCCTGGATGTGGCGTTGCTCCCTCTCCAGCTTGGGAGGCAAATATCGCCTGCAGGTGACAGCCTGCTGCAGATTTAAGGGAAAGGGAAAGGGAAGAAGATTAAAGGGCAGAACCAAAAGCTCATCCCCTGTGGCGTCTTTAACACAACCATTTCCCTTTGCAAAGTACCGAACATCCATCAAGGAAGCTTTTAGGGCCAGCCCTTCTTTTGTCTTACAGACGAAACCAGATGCCAAAGCCCCAGGAGTGGCAGCAGCCCTAACACAAACCAAGCACAGATTCACCTCCTGCGCCCGAGAGCAGCGTGAGGCCACCACAGCAAAGTCACACGGGACCGTCCATCATCTCACAAAATTGCTGCTGCGCTAATTAAAAGAGAGACCGTAAAGTTTTGGATTTTTATCAAATATTGGAAAGCAAAGGCACTCAGTGCCAGAGTGATTGAGGCCTTCACTGCAGTTCATGAGGAGTTTCACTCAATTAGCACCAGTGATGGATCATGGAGGGGTTTTGCTTCTCAGGAGCAAAGGGGCCTGACTCTGCATGGAGCAGAGCATGGAAAGAGCTTTCCTTTGGCAGTCTTGCTTCTAGTTCAATGATGGCTTGTGAGAGGAGAGGCCCATTTCTCATCTAGCTGCAACATGAAACAGACCCTAATTATGTTCTTTCACATGAAAAAGAAAGGATCCAGGGGTATATTCACTTGCTGCCTTTTCCTCTGAGCATCTCCCTGTTCTCAACCTCTGCCCGTGCTGCAGCAGTACTGAGTGTGAACCTCAAAACCAAAACCCAAGGGAGTTCTTGAGCTTTCCCACCGCAAAGTCAGTCATTCAGGGTATGGGATGAGCAGCCAGCTCCTTTCCAATGCTCTCCTCTCCTGACAAAGTAGCTATTTAGGCTCTGGTTTATGGAGGATTTGGGTATTGGAGGAAATCATAGAATTAGGAGAGAGAAATGTGAGTTATATTTTTCCTTTTAATTGAGCAGATTTCCATCAGAAAAAAAAAAAAGCCTAAAATGACTATGGGCAGCATGTTCATGTTTCATCATCAAAAATGAAATCATCCTTCACTCCTCAGTGGCAACCTTTGTCATCTTCCAACAAATCTTTTGGGGTGTGAAGGGAGTTTGATACTTAGCACGGAATCATGGAATATCCTGAGTTGGAAGGGCCCCACAGAGATCACCCAGGCCCTGCCCAGGACACCCAAGCAATCCCACCTGGGCATCCCTGGGAGCCTTGTCCATTGTCCAAGGGCTCCTGGAGCTGTGGCAGCCTCGGGACTGCCCCCGTTCCCTGGGGAGCCTGGGCAGCGCCCAACACCTTCTGGGGGAGGAACCTTTCCCTGAGATCCTGCCTAAACCTCCCTAACATCGCGCCAGTCGTTCCAGCCATGGGGAGAAAAGATAATCCTTTGCCTTTTTATTCTACCTTCTCATCCCATGCTCCTCCACCTGCCCTGCATCTCCCCAGGGCTGCCTGGACCCTGCCACATTTTCTATCCCAGCTCCTGTTTTCCTACCCTGCTGGCAGATTTTGGGAGAAATTTGCGGAACATTTCCATTTCACTGCGAGGGGCCTGAAGTCACTGAGTGCCAGTGCCCTTGAAGCCAGAGCCTCCCTCTGATTTAAAATAAGCCTTTATGAGAAGTTAAGGACAAAACCCTTCCCTTACAGAAGCACTCCCTGTGACAGCCTCACTAATTAGTTGTTATTAACAGTGATCGCAGGGCTATCCGATCTAATCGACAGCAGATTATGGTAATTACAGGGATTGGCTGGCTATGGGAGCTTTGGCTTTGGCTTTGTCAGGCAGCACACCCAGGGCAGCGCTGCTCCATGAAGGGTGTTCTCATGGCAGGAAATCACGGCTGGGAAGATGCACCAGCCACTGGAACCTCCCATGATTTTGGCAAGTCCCCATCCCACAACTTGTCCAATTAACCACAAATACGGAAACATTTCTGAGGGCCACCTCATCCTCCCTCCCTGCCCTGCCTGCAGCCCCTCCAGCACCAGAGGCATTTCCCTCTGGGTTTGCATTTCCTTTTTCCGTGCTGGATTTTTCTTCATTAAATGAGCCTTTGGGAATAAAACCCAACACAGCACCCAGACACGGCAACGCATCCCTGCTGGGGAGCACATCCACCAGAGGCAGCCCCTGCCACTGTTTTCCCCAATGTCACTGGAGCTGGTGAGGACATCCTCCCCTGATTCCTGTAACAGCACATCCCCATCCCACACCTCTCCCCTGCTCCACTCAGCCCTCGAGCAAACCCTTGGCTGGAAAGATGACCCACCGCATGGAGAGCCTGGAGCCACTGCTGCAGAGCCCCCGAGAGGCACTGCTCCTCCAGCCTGGACTGCGTGATGTGGAACAGAGCTTAAATTCATCCTTACCCAGGAAAGAAAAGTGCCCTGAGGTGCACAAGGGATGGAGGAAAGGCAAGAGGCTGAGGGAATGCAGATGTGGATCACACCACTTTCCTCTTAGCTTAACCAAATTCCAGGGGTGTCTAAAGACCCCCACTGAGCACAACACCTTGTTGGGCACCTCTTGGAGAAAAGAGTTAGAGCTCCAAAACCTGCTGATCCAGGCTGGGAAGGGGCAGGGGCAGGAGGGCTTCACAGAATCTGTGAGGTTGGAAAAGACCTCTAAAATCACTGGGGAGATTTAAAATCCGTGTTGATGTGGCACTTGGGGACACAGGTCAGTGGTGACCTTGGCAGTGCTGGGGAATGGTTGGGCTGGGCGATCTCAGAGGTCTTTCCTTATTTATTGCTCTGATCCTGCTGCACACCTCTGCTGAGAAGTCACTGGAACGAGCTGAGGGAAACAGCTCAGCCAAAACGTGCAGCACTTGCCCACTTCCATGTGTTGGCTGACTGGGTCTGTGCTGAAATCAGCCTTCATGGCATACCCAGAGTGATCCAGAGCTGATATTTATGAGGGATTTTGGCTCAAAGTGGTTAGAATAGGAGGTGCAAATACTGATAAATTATCCTCATTTTTTTCTCTCTCACAAAGCAGGAAAAAAATGTCACAGACTCAATTTCTATAATGTTCTGTTTTCATCTGTAAGAAGAAAATTTTCAAGCTTAGGTGCCAAAAGCAGGAAAATTAGATCTCTATTTAGACAGTTAAATAAGAGGCTCAATTTTCAAAGGCACAATACCCTGTATTCTTAATTGCTGCCAGAAGAGACTGAAACCCTACTTTACTTTTAAAAGGGTATTTTCTAAGTCCATAAAGAAAACTTTCTTATTTGTAAGCATTTAAAGAGAAAATGTCCACCAGGGAATGAAGGACAGATGTTCACTGAAAAACAACACACTGGTTTTTTTCCTTTTAAAGTTCAATTCCTGACAATAGGCAACTGAGATGGATTCAGGAGCAATGGAGTAACAGAAATCAAAGGTCCCATGCTCAGCTCTTCTTCCACTCCTGTGCACTGAGGGGCTGTACCCAAGCTACAGCCAGTGGAAATCAGGAAATGAGGGGCAGGGGCTGAGCCCCAGGAGGGCTGAGGGAGCTGGGGAAGGGCTCAGCCTGGAGCAAAGGAGGCTCAGGGGGACCTTGTGGCTCTGCACAGCTCCTGCCAGGAGGGGACAGCCGGGGGGGTCGGGCTGTGCTGGCAGGGAACAGGGACAGGAGGAGAGGGAACGGCCTCAGGCTGGGCCAGGGGAGGCTCAGGGTGGCCATTGGGGACATTCCTTCCTGGCAAGGGCTGAGCAGCCCTGCTGGAGTGCCCATCCCTGGGGGGTTTCAGAGCCCTGCGGGTGTGGCACTCGGGGCCGTGGGGCAGTGCTGGGAATGGTTGGATTTGCTGATTTTGGAGGGTTTCTCCATCCTAAATGGTTCTGTGATCTCAAGTTTGCTCTTAACCCCATTTCCCCATTTCATGGAATGAGGTCCTGGCTGGGGGCAGCCGCCTTCACTCCCAGTTCTAAGCCATCCCCAGACAGCAACTCCCCTCCCAGACAGCTCTAACTCCATTTACCATTCCATCCGAGGCAGGAGGCACCGCGAGCAAGGGGCACACTGTGGAGAATCCACAGCATCCACAGGAGGGTAAGGCTGTGCCCCACCATGGGCCAGACAAATCAGGGAGAAGCTTTTATGGAAATACTTCCAAATCCCAGCAAAAGGCTAAGAAAACCTTAGCTTAAACTTGCTTTCAACTTCATTCTTCTGCACAAACAGCAAATCTTCTGCTGACATCTCGTCCTCTTCCTGAGCTAAGTACATCCCTATGTTCCCCAGGTTTTAAAACCGTAACTCTATTTTTAAAGAATCTTCTTTTTAGTGGTGATGTCTTTAGTCCTCAGCACAGACAGGGAGGTCTCTAAGCAGATGGGAATGTGGTTAGAGTGCAAGCCTCAGGATTTGACCTTGACTGGACCAAGTCATGAAAGGCTGTTGGATTAGGTCTCGTGCTAAATACTTCCCATCATTCCTCCCCAAATGCCGAGACCCAAGATTAACACTGACGGAAGATCAGATGCTCTGAGATAACTTAATGCGTGGGGGAATGGCTATCAGCGTCAGAAAGCAAACGAAAATACAACCCATAATTCTGAGGGAAAATGGAGATTTGTCATGAACCATTGAAAAACAGCCTGGTGCTGGAATGAATAACACTGTCTGGAGAAGAGCTGTCATCTTGTGATGGCTGAACTTCATCCCCTTGTCCTTCCAAGAAAGCTCTGGGAGTGCCAGCAGAGCCCTGTGGGAAATGTTTCCAGTGTCAACCCTCTGTGCCCGTGGATAAACAGAGGACTTTGCTGTCCACCAGCCTTGAGACCATTCCCACCACCCTAAAAGAAAAACAAGTTTGGAAAGTAAAGGCAGAGGCTTTCCAAGAGGGTCCCCCACCACGGGGAAGGTGATTCTTTGCCCCAGGTTGTATTCTGTGCTGTGTTTACACTCGTGTTGAATCGGAGAGGATGGTTTCAGTGTGTGTGATGTTGTGCAAACACTGAACAAGTGAAATTCCTTTTTCAGAAAGGATCAAGGGCACCAAGCCCACTTTTCAGGGTGAAAGTTGTTCAAGTAGCTGCTGTTTGTGCAAATACAAGAACTGCTGCTGGTACATCACTGTTTTCATAACTCTGGGGTTGTTCTCCAGCACCTGGTACCTCTAATAACTGCATGGGATGAACTGCAGGTCACTGGCAAGTTGAATAGTGAAAGGTCTCAAGTGCACTCGGGACATCGGAATGAGGCTCTTTGCCCTCGGAGCTGCTCTTGCATTAGCCAAGACAGAGATGGCAAATCTCAGTTATGAGCCGTGGTCACCTGCACAGCGCAGCAGGACACAGGCTGCTCCCGGGTTATTAGAAAAAGTTTAGAAATGAACACAATATCCCCTTGTTATTAAGAAAAGGAGGAGGGAGGGAAAGCACTTCAGCAATAAAAACATCAATCTCTGGTTTATTTAAAATATACTAAAACAATGAGCTGCAAATGGGGAATCTAGGAAACTCCTTTGATAAATGTCAGTACTTTTAAATTAGGACAAAGGAATTAGAGAAATGGAGGCTTATGTTTAATTCACTTGAAAGCAAATTAAAGGGTTTGGCTTATGGATGAAAGAGAAAATTAGGTTATTTTTTTCCCTGAGAGTTGCCAAGGCTACTGCAGCCCAGAGAAAGCCACACAGCTTGGCGAGCTGCTGTTGACAGGGCTGTTTGCACATCTTAAGTGGATTTAGAAGAAGTGGCTCCATCTCAGAAATCAGAAGCTGGACCAGACACTGTGTCACATCCTGGCAGGGACAGCACACTGTTGGGTCTGTCTAACTCCGGGATTTTTCCCAAAATAGTCCTTCCTCCTCTGTGCTTCAAGGGGGTGATGAGTATGAAGCCTCCAGCAGTGGGCTGTTTGATTTTTCAGAGGCTCAGGCGCTTTAAAGCACACCCTGCCCCTTGGCGTGGTGCCTCCAGCATCTCCATGTGACCAGAAACGTCCCTCAGTCCATGTGTGTCCATTACCACTTCGTACTGCCATGGCTCAAGCTGGGAATTCTGTCTGGCAGAGAAAGGGTTTATCAAGTGCCCTTTTAAAGGAAACATTTACTTGCAGGTTCATGACTTTGGATTTTGAATTATTTCATTCTCTTTCTGCTCATTCTTGAGGTCTTCTCTGTGATATTCAGCTCTTGCTACATTTCATGGAGGTTTCTCATTAGAACTTCATTCCATGTTGGGGGCCAAAATTGTTGTGGCAAATCTTAAAAAAGAATCAATTATTCAAGGCCAGGTTGGACAGGGCTGGGAACAGCCTGGGATAGTGGAAGTGGTGGAATGGGATGGAGCTTTAAGGTCCCTTCCAACAGAAGCTGCTCCATGAATCTATAATTCTCATTTCTCAGCATGTTTTCTTTCTCAGTGCACTTTGCTTTTTCCACCCTCTTCAATGGTTCATATTACAGACAGCAAAGTTGTCATATTGATTTTTTCTAAGGGATCTGACAGACATCAAGGCAAACATAACTGGGTATCAGCTGTGATTCTTCCTTCATTTCTGGACAATGTCTGTCCATCTCCTGCATTTTCCTTTTGAGGTATCCCCTGAATGAATATACAAAGGGTACAGGGAGATTGGGGTCATTACATCACTCAAATTGCCTTTTCCCTCTGGAAACATCAAACTCATTGCAAACTGTGGCAAGTCAAACCTGTTTGTCGATGAGTTTACACACCCTACATGTGCTGAGACACTGTGGGGTCGTTGGAAGAACGAAGATCTTTCTGAAAAGGTTTGACAGTAGCTGCAGTTATTGGGGTTTGGTTTGGTTTTATTAAATCCTAAATGCTAACAAAGAACTCTCCTACTCTTCTGTCAGTCCAGTTTCAGAGGCTGAATTATTCCAGAAGTTCAGCAGTGGGAGAGTCCCACGGAGCCCATAAGAACATATCTGCAAGCAATAAAGAGGAGCAAAAGTTCCTGAACACAAACCCCCAAAATTTCAATTCGCAGCTCTTCCACTCTCACAAGGAGCTGACAGGCCAGAACCAAGACCCTCCTCCTGCCCCTCCTTAAAATCAGAAGCACCAACACCTGACTGAAGAGATGATGCAGGCAATGCCAGCTGGTGCCCAAGCACAGCAGGCAAGGATGCCCATCCCAGCAGCTTCTCCAGGCCGGGAAATGGTTAATCTGCTTCTGACAGCAGCCAGTACTGGGTATGGAAGGGGGAGGGTAAGAATGAGGACAGCACAGGGACAAAACTTTTCAAAATACTCTCCTAACCTCCCACCTTGAATTCCTGAGGGTCTCTGAGCCACAGGTGAGGTCTCCACACTTTACTCACCCTTGCTGGAGTGCTCTTCTGGGAAATTGTCCAGTTAATGTTTTTGGAACCATGTTAGGTTTTAACAGTCACAAAATCCTGTGCCAGGGCAATGACACACCAAAGATCCCATTTTCCCAATCAGTTTTGGTTCTGCTTTCTTTTAATTTCATTCCCTGGCCCTCACTCTGGGGTGGGATGTGGCAGAAGACAGGGAATGTCCTTGCACCTTGCCCGAATAGATCTGTGCCCTCCTTGCCCACACCTGTGTCTCCTGCAGGCTGTAGAGAACAGTCAGGCTAAGGTCACCCCATCCATGGGAGTGGATCCATGCCATGGCTCCTGGCTCTCTGGTTCCAACCACACGGAATTAAAAAGGCAGAAGAATTAAAACTTCCTCTTCTTCCCAGCCACGGGAACAGCTGGAGCTGTGCCAGGGGAGGGTTAGGTGGAGAGCAGGGAAAGGTTCTTCCCCAGAGGGTGCTGGCACTGCCCAGGCTCCCCAGGGAATGGGCACGGCCCCGAGGCTGATACACCTCCAGGAGTGTTAGGACAGCGCTCCCAGGGATATTCAGGGTGGGATTGTTGGGGGTCTGTGCAGGGCCAGGGGTTGGACTCGCTGATCTTTGGGGGTCCCTTTCAGCTCAGGAGATTTGATGATTCTCATTGAAGTGGGAGAGAACAACCTGTCCCTGACTCTGCAGGTGGAAAAGGTTTTTTGGGGGATTTGTTCAGGAAAGATCTGGCAGCCTGGAAATGCTCATGGTCAGTGCTATTGAGGTTCACTGCCAGCTGCTGCCCCTGCTCTGTGGGGTTCCCCGGAGGGCCATCAGATGAGGGTCCCAAGGTGTGTGTGCATGGAGGTGACCTGAGAGCCTGTCCAGGAGCCATCCCCCTGAGAACACCCTCCCTCCCTCCCTCCCTCCCCAGAGCTTCCATGGGTTCGCCTCCCCTGGATTTCTTCCTGCCAAATATTTCCAGTGAAGGAGAGACAGTTCATCCCTTTTCCTCCTGCTCCTGAACATCCTCAGCACAGCATGCAGTGGATTCCTGTTTGCTCTGCAGGTCACTTTGCTAAATATTTGTCTCTGTACACAAACTTTTGCTTGGGTCCTACCCACATATTTTGACCCCAAGAGGTAGAACAGGATCCAGTTAGGAGCCTTAATCTCTAAGGTGAGGAAGGACTGAACTTCAGGGTTTCTGTGGTTTGATTTTTACACAAGTGGTGTGAAGCTGGATAGATTTCCAGAAGTTCTGAGCAATTACAACACAACCCTATCAATCAAATCATCATCAGGATTTTCTTGGCACCACACCAAGGAAGTTTGCAGAGCTGACCTCAAAGTGTGTTACCTTTTTTTTTGGCCTGTCTTAGTCCAAATGTGGAGATTTTCCAAATGGCTCCAAACAGTGGGGTCTAGAAATGTGCAGGGCAGGGAGTTCTCTGGTCTTTTCCAGTTTTGGAGACAAAACCAGTCACTGTGTGTGGCTTCTCTTCCAGCTCGTACTGCCTGGGCATCCTCCCCACCTCTGCCTGGCTTTTTCTTCCCCCTAGCAGCACATTCCATGGATTCTCACATTTCCCACCCCACTTTTCTAGAGTTTCATTCTCAGTCCAAAGCTCCCCATGTCTCCTGGCCAGCAGTGGTTTGTCTTGTCCCAAGTGTGTCACAGGCCAAAGTTTGCCACCGTTTCCCTGAGGGACATTTTGAAACAAGAGCCGCTTGAGCATGGGTGCTGTCCTGGGATGGATGGACAGATGGATGGATGGATGGATGGATGGATGGATGGATGGATGGATGGATGGAACAGTTCTGGCTGTTTTCCGGCTTTTCTGAGTTGCATGAATCCCTTAAACTCTCAGTAGTCACTTCACTGTTCATGAAAAGTGACAGCTACAGTTCTCTTGCCTTGTTTCCACAGCTATTTTTGGGGTTGGAGACCATCTACTGCCGTGGGACTGTGCATGGTGGGATCCTGCACAGCAATCTGACTGCAGGAACACAGACCAAAGTTGTGTTCCAGTTTCCAGTGGGACCAGTTTCACTCTCACAAGTGCATTTCTTTTAATCAGCATATTCTGTGTGCTTTCTCTGCCCATGATTTCTCCAAGGACCTACCCAAACAATCCTTTCTCTCATTGCCTTTGCTAAATCTGTTGTCTGGAGCTCTGGGGAGCGGCTTTTCAGGATAGGTCTAACAGGAGCAACAATGGGATATTTTTCCACCTGACTGATCAATACCTTGACTCATTTGCAAAGAAAGGGAGCAGGTGACTTTTGGAAGGGCTGTGTACGTGTGTGAAAGGAGTGGCTTTGCTTCTCTCGATTTCTCGCAGCTGGACTCACCCAGCAAGGAGGAGAGAGCCCAGATCTGATAAATGAGGCAGCAGGGAACAATGGTTCCTCTCTCTCCACAGGATTTGTAGGATCTTTTCTGGGTCCTTTTCCCAGTGCAGTACTTGTCTGTCCTGGCTGTCCCACAAGCAATGACAGAAAAGGCAGGAAATGCCTCCCTCTCGGGCTGGGCTTGTCTATGCCTGGACCTTCCACATCCCCAAAACCCCATTTTTTTTCCCCTCCTCAAACTTAGGAAGAAACGATGCTTTCACTGCACTGATTCCTTGACAGCTTCCCCCTGTCCGGAGGGGGAGGCTGTGGCTTCTTTTCAGCCCGAGGGGACACCAGGGCAGCCTCCACCTTGCTCCCCCAGCTTTAGCTGTGTGGATGGAGGAATTCCATGCAGCTTCCCCGATTTGACTGAAAGGAAGGTTTTGCTGCTGCTCAGACCTCAGAAGGGGACAGGACAGAGCCAGGGAAGGCAGGTCCCCATATCCCAGCTCTCCTGAGTGAGGCAGGGCACTGAGCTAAACCCATCCCTTCCTTAATGTGTGAGCTCAGCTCACCTCCTTTGGTCCAAGAGTATCAGAATATCTCATTCCTGAGGGAAGCTAAGACATTTTCCAAGGAAAATAGTTTTTTAATTTGTTAAAAATCCCAAAAAACTCACATATGTTCCAGTGATTTTTTTTTCCTGGACAAACAGCCACTTCAAAAATAGGACACAGAAAAAGAATCTGCAAAATAATTTTAAAAAATAGTAAGCAGAAAAATCCAATCATTTCCCCAGTTTCCCAGTTGATGTTTCAACTGCAGTGCAATTTTTGTTTGAAATTTGCTTAAATATAATAATACTCTTCTTTAAGAAATCAAAAAAACCCAGCTCCAGAGCAGTGTTTTTTACTCCAAATGAGGTTTTATTAACACTTTCTCTTTCCACACTGAGTAGCTCGGGAAATGCTCATTTTGGGTGTGAAATACAGTTGCTAAAGACATTCATGTATTTACAACTTTTCAATTCTGTCAGAGGACTAGGAAACCTGTTAAATGAATAGTTCCAGACTGGAACATTGTAGAAGCTTTTAAAAGGAGAGGAAGGCCAGGGATCACGCTTACCTTTTGATTTGCCAAGAGGGAAGAAAAAGAAAATAAAAAGTATCTTCTTAACTTTTTATGTTTGATATATAACACCTACAAATGGTTGTATGAATTATTTCCCTTCTCTGTTTTATTCCTGAAAAATAAAAGCATGCAATTCCTCCGGTTTTGCAGGAGAACTTGCTGGAGGATTAATGAGGTGATGCCACGAGGAAATGCAAGTTAAGAACCCTGAACAGCTCCAGCAAAAAAAAACTTCCCAGAGCATTTAAATACCTGCTTAGTGAAAATACCTGAGCCAGCAGTGGGAAAAAGCTCTCTCTGCAATATCCAAAAGCACTGCCTGGGCTGTCAGTGGGGGAAGAATGTCCCAGTGCTTCCCTGAATGGGAAGGTTTGGGAAGGTTTGGGAAGGGAAGGGAAGGGAAGGTTTGGGAAGGTTTGGGAAGGTTTGGGAAGGGAAGGTTTGGGAAGGTTTGGGAAGGTTTGGGAAGGTTTGGGAAGGTTTGGGAAGGGAAGGTTTGGGAAGGTTTGGGAAGGTTTGGGAAGGTTTGGGAAGG
>VZRL01004885.1:0-43031 GCA_013397895.1 Origma solitaria
GGGAAGGGAAGGTTTGGGAAGTGTATCTCTAGCAAAATCAGTAGACCAGACTAGAGCATTTCAGTCAGAAGGGACCTACAGCAATCACCTTTTTTATTCCCAAGTATCACCATAATTACCTAACTTCTGGGAACAACAGGAATGAATTTAGCACCAAGTACTGCTAATTACCAAAGCAAAATGCTTCCTTAAAATGAAGGAGATTTTCAGCATGTAAGATTTCACTTTCATATTTCATTAATATATCGCTTTAGAAAGATAAGAGAAGAGCTTGAATGTTATTTTTTAGTTTTCTCTCTAGGTATTAATAGAAAGAGATTATTTCATTGATATGATTTTTTAAATTTTTAAATAAATCAAAATGAAAAAATAAAAATCTGAACTAATGCAAGCAGGTGGTATACTGGTCTCTCTGGAGGGTAGCTGAAATTAGGATTTTAATTACTTTTTGATCAGAATTGTGACTACCTATCACAACCTAAACCTCTATAGAATCACAAAACTTCTTTCATATACACATTTGCTTTTGCTAGTCATTACACCATATTAAGTCCACACTTTTTGATGTTTTTATAGTGAATTAGATAATTCCCAAAACTACCATGAGGAGCAAAGGAAAAGATATTTAGGAAGGAGTTATGTTTCATTCATGCAGAAATATTTAGCTCTCAACAAGTCAATGTTTCAAATGAGTGCCTAAATGAAATAATTTTGAGAAAATTTTCATGTTGTTTCAGAATTCAGTCTTGTGAAGAGAATGGTTTGGGTTGGAAGGTATCTCAAAACTCATCCAGTTCCACCTCCTGCCTCTTCCACTGCCCCACATTGCTCCAAGCCCTGTCCAACATGGTCATGGACACTTCCAGCTTTTCTGGGCAACCTCTTCCATCCAACCTACACAAGGATAAGTTGTAGGGATGTGGCAATGATTTAGTAAAGCCTGGCAAAGCTCTTTCTCTTACAAGAGCAGCATCCCTTCTGCTGCATTTACTCTCTGCTTAAGTCAGTTTTTGCAAGGAACCCAAAGCAATAAGGAGCAGAGAGGAAAAATTATTGCCTTAGAAGAGGAGATAGATGGAAAACCAAAGGCTATCTTGGGTCAAACCTGGCCTTTCACCTCTTGTTGCTAAGAGCTTTGTGAAATCTGGAGGCCAGATGGGCAAGGAAACATATGAGCCTTGCTCAGAGGGGTCCCTCTGCCCAAAACACTCTCTCTCCACCAAAGTTTGCCGTTTGAAAGAGCTGCTCACTAATTGCAGTAATAGTCTCAATCGCTTTTTAATTACAAATGCCAGCACACCAGAGTTTTTGAATAATTTTTTCTTTCCCCTCCAAGGGTACCTTGTGACCACTACAAAAGTGTCAAATATAGATATAAATACAAGTATACTGGCAGGTAAGGAGCCCCAAAGCACTGCAGAAAGTCTGCAGTTTATCTTAGAAACGTGCAGCAGCTTTCTGTCAGCCTGGCTTCAACTTCAATTTCCTTTTTCCCTGCGCCAGGCACCATATGCTGACTGTTACACTGAAATGACACGTAACCCTCAAGCCTGCAACAGAGAGGCTATATTTAAATTCAACTGTTAGGTGAAAGTGTGTTTTAGAAAAACCTCCAGGAAGCTGCATCCAGATGGTTACAGAGAAGAATCTATATCTAGGGATTTGGGGGAGGATAACAGGTTACAGCACTATCACTTCTGAAGTTGTGCCTATATAGTGACGCTTCTCTTTCCTTTCAGGTAGAACTGAAACCATTGCATAATGTAGTGTTTGGCATTCATCAGCTTGACTGTTTGGAATAAAGAAAATTTTAATAGACTTGGTTTCTTTGGGATTTTCTGTATCTATTTCTGTCTGCGTGTTATCAGTCTCAACTTCTTACTTGAAGTTAACCTAACAAAGGAAAGAGAAATTTTAATACATTTATTTCAGCATTTTGTCAGCATAACTTTATTTTTAAATGGCAGAAATACACCAGGGGAAAGCTCTATAACTGTTGGAATTATCACCATTGAATATTTGATATTCTGAATTAGATCATTCCCAGAATTTTAGCCTGCTCCATAAAGGCAGAGATGGCAGTCAGGGAGCTGATTATGTTTTCCAGATTTCCAAAGCAAGTGTCAGTCCTGACAGTACCTAAAGCAATTCAACAAAGCTGTGACATTGGCACAATTTTTTACTTCAGTTTTTGGAAGAAATGCTTTAGAGTAGCTTGAGGGTATGTATGAATTAATTTCGAAGAGTTCTGGCTAATGACCCACTATGATTTTCAAATCAGTTTTGGAGACTGAGAACAGATGAACTTGCAAAAATTCACAGGCTGACCATTCATTCTTTAGATAAGGGGAATATCTGAGCTGCAGCCTCTGATACGGCAGCACGTATTTCACTTCTACATGTCTTTTTTGAAGCAAACAGATGAAACAGACGTGACTCAATACTGTTTTCTGAGATGTTTCCAGAGCAGTAACTTCCCCAAGTAAGCTCTGTTATCATAGTGATTGCATGAAGTCATTAGCCTAACTTCATCTAAAACATCCCTCAAAATTGCTTTACTTTATACCCCTCTGCACATACAAACTTGACGTAAATACATGCATACATGCTTACTAGTAAGGGTATTTCAGAAACATTTCAGGTATTCAGCTAATTTCAGAGAAGTCCAGAACATTCTTACATTTACTCAAGGGCACCATAATAGTAAATATGAAGGCAGGATGCTCTCAAAGCCCACGTAAAGCATTCTATGGAAATTTGTATGTGTATGTATGCAGATACATGCACATGTATAGATTCAAACTAACAAATTAATTTCAAAAAAGTACATTATAAAATACTGTGATTGGGAAGCTGTCAGTATGCTTCTCACAGGGAAAATCAGGAAAGCTTGTCAATAAACAGTGAAATAACACTATCTTGAAAAAATAAAATTACACCTCTAAAGCTTGATTGAATTGAATAACATTTCTGTTTGATCTGGTTAGTTCCCAACACAGTACCAATCTCAATCAAATCAAACAAACCCACTGTTTGTCCTCACATTTTCTTAGCAAAATCTGGGACACCTCAGTTCTGCTCTTCCAAAAACATCTGACCTGCAAAATTCAGTTTAAGAAAGCTCAAGATAAATCTTTTAAGATTGGTCTCAGTTAATGAGGTGTAGCAGATTGGCAGACCACTTTTTTTTATGGCCCACATTGGCCTTCTGAGACACATCCTGTGCAGAGGAGGACAGGTTTCCTTGTATCTGCTTATGTTCCAGTGTCAGGCAACCCACAAATTTGCCATTACTGCACCCAGTTATTTAGCTGTGCTACAAATTCATCTCCAATCGAATTTACAAATGAGTATCTGTGTAAGGAATAGCCCAATTCACTTTCACTCAGTATAGGAACAGAGATCGACTTTTCAACGACAATTACAGCAAATCAGAAGGAAAATACACCATATGAGGAAATTTTACTGTGAGATCTCCAATTTGGCCAATCACAGTCCCCTATACAACTAACACAGCTGAATCGAGCTCTAGAACCCATTTGCCAAAAGCTCAAAGCCTAAACAATCCCCATCTGTACACATATCCACCAATATATACAGAAAAGATTGTTATACTGTCTTTTAGCTGTCGTTATTCTTGGGGGCTTTTAATCCCTTTTTTAAAAGGGGCTTTTAATCCCTCTCGCCCATGTGGCAATTTCTTCCAGAGAACAGAGCAAGAGGTTCATGACCTTCTCCTGCCTTTGTGCTCCTGCACTGTAAATTCAGAATGCTCCCTACCCCCTTGGTATGGGATGTATTATAGACCACAGCTCCTAAAATATAGAATCACAGAATCATGGAACCATTAAGGTTGGAAAAGCCCTCTAAAATCATCAAGTCCAACCATTAATATAACACTGCCAGGCCCACCACTAAACCACATCTAAGTGCCACATCTAATGTTTTATGAGCACTTCCAGGGATGGTGACTCCGCCACTTTCCTGCGCGGCCTGTTCCAATGCTTTACAAACCTTTCAGTGAAGAATTTTTTCCTGAGATCCTTCTATAACATGGAAGTAAAGGAGGCACAGATTTGGCAAGTAGATAACAGTAAAATTTCAGTCAAAATGTTTTGTTGTTCTATTGGGCTTTTTAAAAATAAAATAAATACTAACTATTATACCTATAACAGGTAATATACAATAAAATGTAATAACAAAACCTATAGTAACTATGAGTTCATATCTTTGAAGAGCAGTGTATTTGCAATTCCAGCTGCTCAAATGTAGGGTATGCCGTTAGAAACCAGAATGAGTAGGAGTTCTGCTTTCTTCCACATCTGACATTGGGTCAAGACATCTCTTTGCAAGTAAGTCAAGTTCATCGCTGCCAGTGCCACTGTCAGAAGCCAACACCAAGGGTTCAGAGGCCTATGAAAGGTGGAGGGAAATGTTATTTCCTAATTCTATAGCACAAGTTTGTGAATGGCAACACAAACAGTAACATTTTAGCAACTTATAAAAGAAAATTGTTTGTGTTTAGGAGAGCAATATAATGTCATCCAGTGCCACAACCAGGTGGCAAAATTTACTTAAGGCAGGATGACGTAAACTATATGAAATTCTGTTGAACCAATACACTTCATATTATGCAAAAATATACAGCTAGAAAAGTTTTGAATTCAAGTGTAGATCTATTATCTGAGCTTATCAGCTGTACATTTTCCCTCACTTCTGTTTAAGAACCTCTGAATTTCACTGCCCTCTCTCAATGCTGTTGTTCTGCAAACTCCTTTCCTGCTCCCTAATAATCAAATCCACAGCACTTTGCCACCTCCTGTAAGTAATTCAGTCCCATGTATTAAACTCCTCTTACTCACAAAACCATCAAGGTTTCCTCCTGTCAGACTGAGCTTTTTGCTTTTATTTTTATAGCCTCACCTAATTATTTTGCTCCCCTTTAGTTCTCTGTCCCAAAGTTTTCGCAATCAGAATCTGAACCTACTAATCTAGACCAGGAGGTATAATCTTGTTAAACACATCAAGTACTCATACAGCTTTCCATTAATGTCAGTGGAACCATCCTAGTTAATAAGAACCTGGTAAGCCATCTTCTTCAGCACAGCAACTACTCTCCTTAGGTACCTAAATAAACAAATGTCACACTAAGGACTGAAGTCTTTTGAAAATATGAGGTTCTTTTGAAAATCTGTTTCTGAATGCCAACGTTAAGTTGTACAGAAAATGTCAGTGATTGACTAGTGAAAAAATAGTACTTAAACAGCATATTTAATTGATATGGCATTAGCTTCAATGACATTTAGAGAACATCAAAGACAGAACATATCTGTATCATGAGGAATATGAAGCAAAAAGATGAGCTTCAGCAGAATGATCAAATTTAATTCAATGAGCAACAATAGTTAGGATAACAAAATATTCTATGCAGCAAGTTTACTCATCCTCTTAACTTTATTTGTGCAGCCTGAAATTGGATTCCATAGAAATGCAAAGTTTTTCAGATTGCTGAGATCTGAACCTTTATCTTTCCCTGCAGGCTATTTGTATTAATCTACTTTTCTTTGAAGCACAGAGCTGTTAAACTGTTAAAGCTCATTTGAAATGTGGCTATATTTCTATCAATGGACTCAGATAGTTGAATCATAGATTTTAATTATGCTTTTTATACTTTGGAGATGCTTACTTAGAAATATGTGTAACAAAAATATGCAATTAAAGAGCCTTTATTGCCGCTGATTGGCGAATTGTGTCTATATTGACAGCAAGAAGTGGCTTAGCATATAGAAGAATTTACATGAGCCACTTTTTATTAGAGACTAATACAAAAACCATAGCCAGCTTTGTTACCCTACTTTAATTAGTACTTTGTCATGAAATCAAAACATGCAAAAATGTAAAATGCTTTGTGCTTTAGGAGTGAAGTACAAGAATATTTCACACTTGAGTAGCACCCATCCTACAAAACCAGTGAAATACATAACTGGAAAATCAGAATTTATGCTATTCATCTGACATGTCTGACTAACTTCCCCAGTTTAGCAAGAGAACTGTCCAGAACTGGACAGTTTCCATCCAGTAACACTCAATCACTTTTCCCATTTTGCAGCTGTGGGATGGCCATAGCACTGAGGAAAATGAAAATAAAACCTAATTTTATAAAAAATTAGGAACAAGTACTGCAGTAAAATGGCAAAGGTGAACTCCATTTGTTTTTCAGGGTATTATTGGATAGCAAGGAATGTGTTACTCTGTGCTATGCAAGATTTGAAATTTAAAAAATCATCTTGTGCCATCAAATACCCTTGGGCAGTGGAGTGGAAAGAGATACGGAATAAACCTAATCCTTTCAGAAATACCACCAACCTGACAAAACGTACACAGCATGACATGAGCACATTAGAAAAAAATGGCAAAAAGGAGGTGTTTATAATGGAAAATTATTTTCTTCTTGAAGCTACTCATTTCAGCTTATCAGTATTTTAAAAATGGCTGAACACAGAAATAACTACAAACTACTCCAGAGGCAACATAGGGTGCGTGTCTAACGTCCTCTGTGCCTCAAGATAGGCTCCAAAATTTGTGCGTATATATTCACACATATTCTCATAGTTTTATTTCTTTATAGTAAAAGTTAGTTCTATAACTGACTTCAGTAAAAATTATGGTTTAAAATTTTATTTGGTGTGAAAAAGCTGTTCAATCAACCTGGAAATGTCTTAGAGAAATCACAGAATCATAGAATGGTTAATGGTGGAAAGGACCTCTCAGGCCACCAAGTCCAACCATTAACACAGCACCATGTTCATCTCTAAACTATGTCCTCAAGTGCCACATCTCCACACTCTGTGAACACCTCCAGGAATGGGGACTCCACTGCTACCTTGAACAGCCTGTGCCAGGGCCTGACTACCATTCCAGTAAAGAAATTTTCTCAATATCCAACCTGAAAACCTCCCCTGGCCCAGCCTGAGGCTGTTCCCTCTCCTCCTGTCCCTGTTCCCTGCCAGCACAGCCCGACCCCCCCGGCTGTCCCCTCCTGGCAGGAGCTGTGCAGAGCCACAAGGTCCCCCTGAGCCTCCTTTTCTCCAGGCTGAGCCCTTTCCCAGCTCCCTCAGCCTCTCCTGGGGCTCCAGACCCTTCCCAGCTCCGTTCCCTTCCCTGCACACTCTCAGCCCCTCAGTGTCTCTCTGGCCATGAGAGACCCAGACTGGACACAGCCCTGGGGTCCCTCAGCAGTGCCAGCACAGGGGACAGTCCCTGCCCTGGGCCTGTGCCACACCATGGCTGGGACAGCCCAGGGGCCATTGGCCTCTTGCCCCCTGGGCACCCCTGGGCTCCTGTCCAGCCTCTGTCCCCCAGGGCCTTTCCCAGTGGGCACTTGCCAGCCGCTCTGCCGCAGCCTGCAGCTGCAGGGGACTATTGTGGACAAAGTGCTCTTGGCCTTGCTGACCACCCTCACACCACTGGCGTTGGCCCATCAGTCCAGCCTGTCTGGGCCCCTCTGCAGGGCCTTCCTAACCTCCAGCACTCCAACATTTTCGTACTGCATTCAGTAGCAGTTGAAGATCTCATGAAAAGTAAATGTATAGTCCTTGAACACACTGGTTTTGAAGGCTTCTGCCTTCACCTTCTGCTTCTGCCTGTGAGGAGTGTGACTGTTCCTCATTTCACAGCATGGGAATTAAATCTCCATACTACTGTTCCAAATTCCACCATTTGCTGTCAGTGACAAAAGCATCATCACTCTTTATGTTAGAAAGGAGTTAACTAATCCCAAATCCTAATCCTTTTGCTGGATTAGTCTCAGCATCAAGTCCACAGTGGACACATTTATATTTTTATATATTTCCCTCTGTGTATGCCTGTCAATTTACAATGAAGATCAATATAGTATTTCATGCTAGTCTAGACCCAGAAATTTCTGTGGTTTGTCAGTTCAGCCCTCCTGCTCTAACTACAAGTGGAATATTTCATCTGAGATAGAGAGTTTAATATCCCCCAAGGCTAATTAACAGGCCATGTGACTTTCACATAACAATGTTGCAGAGATCGAATGATTCCTGATTTTCAAGACCTGGTAACAGCCAAAGGGTAAATAACATGAGTGTCTTTGCCTGAGGCATCTGTAATGTGAAGTCATTCATTTTGCTTCGTTATTACTTTTCAGCATTGACTAAAAGGTATTACCAAAACTTGTGGTAGGATAATAATTTAATTTTTTTTTTTTAGCAAGCAGAAAGCATAGGGACTGTTTTGATTCTGAGTTGTATGTTGTGGGCCATATTCCACAGAACGTTTTGCTGAGACCAAACAGATGAGATAGATGTTCAGTGATACATCTCATGAAATGATAAATTGTGGAGATCTATATTGATTGGTAGTAAAGGTGTAGAGGAAAACTGGTAATACTGTCTGATTGCTGGAATAATGAAAGCCACACAGCTTCTTGCATTCTTTCTTAGAATCATAAAAATCACAGAATAGTTTGGGTTGGAAAACCTTTAAAACTCATCTTGTTCCACCCCCTGCCATGCTCAGGGACACCTTCCACTATCCCAGGTTACTCCAACCCCATCCACCCTGGCCTTGGACACTGCCAGGGATCCAGGGGCAGCCACAGCTTCTCTGGGCACCTGTGCCAGGGCCTCCCCCCTGCTTACAGGGAGCAATTCCTTCTTAATATCCCATCTGTCCCTGCCCGCTGTGTCCTGTCCCTCCATCCCTTGTCCCCAGTCCCTCTCCAGCTCTCCTGGAGCCCTTCAGGCCCTGCCAGGGGCTCTGAGCTCTCCCTGGAGCCTTCCCTCCTCCAGGTGAGCACCCCCAGCTCTCCCAGCCTGGCTCCAGAGCAGAGGGGCTCCAGCTCTCAGAGCATCACCATGGCCTCCTCTGGACCAGAACTAGCAGGTCCATGTCTTTCTCATGCTGAGGATCCCAGAGTGCAGTGCCAGGTGGGGTCTCATGAGAAAAGAGCAGAGGGGGGGAATGACATTGATTTGATTTGGCAAGAACAAATGATTCAATGAATGTAATGCATCCCAACAGCAACACAGGGTGTAATAGTGATGGTCTTCCATAAGAAAATAGTAAAATATAAGATGGATTTTGGATACAATATCCAATGCCCCAAATCTTAACATAAATGTTTTTATCAAACATAAAGCCCTGTGTACTTTGTGTTCTACTTCTGTGAGGTGTTTATAGTGCTGTTAGAAATCTCTGTGCACCATAGGTATTAGACAATCCCTAGAGCAAAAATGATGAGGTACAACTAAATTTGTGTTCCATTTTCCTAATTAGAAATAATTTTTTTTTTCTTTTTTGGGGAGGCGGGATGAGATTTGGAGCTGTACATGTAAGAAAAAAATTCAGCCTATGTAGCTGGGACATTACTTGTCAAGAATAGAAATGTCCCACAAATGCCCCAGCTCTTGAAAGAGAGTTTTAGATTATATATTAAAAGGAAATTCCTCCCTGTGAGGGTGGGCAGGCCCTGGCACAGGTGCCCAGAGCAGCTGTGGCTGCCCCTGGATCCCTGGCAGTGTCCCAGGCCAGGCTGGACGTTGGGGCTTGGAGCAGCCTGGCACAGTGGAAGGTGTCCCTGCCCATGGCAGGGGTGGCACTGGGTGGGTTCTAAGGTCCCTCCCAACCCAATCCATTCTGTGATTTTTATGATATTATGTTGCTCTTTCAAGTCAGTGGCATTTGTGGTCTTTACCAGTCAAGAATATCATCTTTCCCATTTAGTCACATTCTAGATTTGATTTAACCTGGTTTCTTAAAAAGTGAGGGTCACAGGTCGGCATTTTAGTAGTAGATATAGGGAGGTGTTACAGGCAGATGACTATATCTATTTCTGAACTTACTCTACATCCTCAAACAAATTTCACCCATTTCTGGACATATTAAGCCACAAATCACTTTAAAACTATTTTCACATTTTATGACCATACATCATAGTGGGCAAAATAATGTGATCACAAAGGCACACCCAAAAATGTCACTACGGAGTTTAATATAAGTGCCAAAACATGAACCTCTTACACATGCCTTGACTTCAAAATAAGCTGCGGTCTGACCCAGCCATCAGCCAGGAGACAGGAAGTTGTGGAAAAGCCATCTGTATTCATTCTGGCACTCTGAGAGCAGCTGGTTCCCCGGATTTGCCCTGTGGGTGTTAAGATAAAGCCACTTTCCTCTCCCTGCACTCAGCAGGTAGCGTTAACAGGCAATCACTCCACTGGCCTTTCCACTCCTTTGGAAAGAAGATGATTGTTACCATCATCTTTTGTTTTCTGGCTTTAAGGGATTCTTGACAGACTAGCTCCTGAAATTTCTGATTTGTTTGCACATCTCAGAATGACCTCACACCACAATAGAGAAGCAAAGCACAAGCTTTTTTTCACCATGACTGGGAAATGCATATTTCATAAGGATAAAACCAGTTCACCTCAGGTACACAATGTTCAGACAGAGCTTTCAGCCACAAATGCATTTGACAAGGTGTAGGTGGACCTTTCTCTGTTCCACCCTCCATTCCTCTCTCTCAAAAGTTCTGTTCCCTGTCTAAATTCTGAGCTATTACCAAGTTTACTTAACTAAAAGTGACCTTTCCCTGCTGTTTTATTCTGATTACTATGACAGAAGTAGTACTTCTGAGGGAGAGAGGAATGTTGACTCAGGCATATCAGCCTTACGTAGGAATTTCCAAAGATTCAAGCTGAATTAGAAATGGGTGTCCCATGACCTCAGTTTTTGTTGGGTAGAAACTTGTCAAATCCCAGTTTGTTTTAGCACAAATACTACATGAAGGCTGTTTTATTTCTGTTAACAACTGTCTAACATTTTGCAAACCCACTCACGGTTTGGAATTCTCATGGCTTAACTGTGAAGACAAGAGAAATAGAGTGAAATAAGTGTGATTTATGTCATACATTGTATACCTAGTTTTGTCTCCCCATAAATACAGAACTGGTACATGGAGACATTTTTAGAAAGTATAAGTACAATTCTTTTTCTTTCATTTTAATGTCCTACTTCGCAAACCTTTAAAGTTTAAATATTCTTGTTAATTATCTCTAAATTCCAATAAATTACTATGCTTAAAATTCATTTTTACATTATTCATATTCTACCAATCACACAGAATGGGAAAATGACCATCACTTTCAGAAAAAACATTTGATCTATTTGATTGTTTATTTTGTTTTGTTGATTTTTTTTTTGTGTCTCTGAAAGAATAAGTGTCAGGGAGTTTGATGTATTGTACTGATTTCTAACACTCCTTGGTGGCTTGGGTGCCAAGGAAACACACACCCAAGTCACACAGAACTGCTACATCAGAACCTGGAAACAAGCACACATTTGTGCTCATCCAGGCCAGGGAGACAGCAGTAAAAATAGACATAAACATTACTTCATCAGGCAAAATCCTAAATAAATAGATGCACCTTCAAAGTCAACCACATGAGAAATAGTTCTACTAAAATGAAAATCAAATTTCAGAGGCAACTAAAATAAAAATATCTTCTGGACACCGAAACAAAAACAAAAAACAAAAAACAAAACCAAGCCAAACAAAACAAAACAAATAAAAAACAAAACAAAAAAAAAGAAAAAAAGAAAAAAAAAGAAGAACAAACCTGACACACACAAAAAAACCCAACCAAACAAAAAAAATACAGAAGTACTGTCAAAGCATGAGCACATAGTGTATCCAGAAATTAAGAAATAGGTGGAAAATCTATAGCATATGAATTCCTCATTACATTATCACACAAAAAATCTATGGAAAACTGAGATTTAAATAAAGACCTTCTGTAGCCACATACATATCAAATTTTTCTGTACATTGTAAAGGTTAATTTCCTTAACTATATCCAGAATCATATGGAAAGATAGAGAAAATTATGGAGCAAAGTTATAGTAGCCCTTGTATGAAAAAGAAGTTTCACATCAATGTGTTTCATTTACAGATTCGCAGAAGTCTTCTGTTGTAGCCACAGCTAAATTTTAATGGATCAATTTAAGGCATAATCCAGAGCTTATCAAAAGCGTGAGAAAATGCAGCAAGATCTGAGAGAATGTTTCTGCCATAGACATTTTAATACAAGGATCTAGTCAGGAAAGATCTATTGGCATTCCCAGGGTTATGAAGATTTTCTGGATGTCTGATTGACGAGCAAGTGTCCATAGCAAATTTCATTAATGTCTTGACCACAGGCTCTATTCAGAAACCTGACTGCAGAGGATGTAAGTTTTTCTTTCTAAGAAACAGTATTTTTCCCACTGCAAAAAGGTGAATCATTAAGCTAATTTATGTAATTCATCCATATCTATATCTATGTACGTATATATGCACATATCTCTTTATGCACACATGTGTACAGAAATATATACTCATGAATATAAATAAACAAGCATTCATATTCACACTGATTCATTCTCACAGTAATCACCAATATTTGAGTTCTAGACATCAGTAAATGAAAAAGCACCACAGTCTATGTGTTTTCCACTTATTCTGATTTATTGAGTCTTCTGATTTGATACCAAAAGCATCATTACAGAATCACAGAATCTGTCAGTTTGGAAGGGACCAACAAGAATCATTAGGTCCAACTCTGGGCTCTGCACAGACACCCCAACAATTCCACCCTGTGCATTCCTGAGAGCATTGTCCAAACTCTCCTGGAGCTCTGGCAGCCTTGGGAATGCGACCATTCCCTGGGAAGCCTGGGCAGTGCCTGATCACTCTCTGGGGATAGAACTGTTTCCTAATATCTAACGTAAACCTCCCCGACACAATTTCAGGCTATTCCCACGAGTCCTGTCCCTGGTCATGAGAGACAAGAGATCAGTGTTTGCCCCTCCTGTTCCACTCACAAAGAAGCTGTAACTGTGATGAATCTCCCCTCATTCTCCTCCAGCTGAGCAGACCAAGTGCCCTCTGCCACCCTTATAAGGCTTCCCCTCAAGAGAAGCCTTCCTTTGGATGCTCTCCAACAGTTTAGTATTTTCTTACATTGCGGAATCCAAAATTGCCCCCAGCACTCGAGGTGAGGCTGCCACAGTGCAGAGCAGAGTAGGACAATCCCCTTCCTCACCTGGCCAACGATGCTGGGCCTGGTGTCTCCCAGGACAGGGATGTCCCTCCTGGCTCCAGGGCACTGCTGACTCAGATCCAGCTGGCCATGGACCATAAACCCCAGGGCCCTTCCCCCAGCTGCTCTCCAGCCTCTCCTTCCCCAGTCCACACACACAGCCATGGTGTTGTCCTGTCCCATGTGCAGCACCTTCCTTGTTAAAGTCCACATGGTTGGTGATTGCCCATCTCTCTGATTTGCTGACGACTTGCTGCAGGGCCTTTCTGCCTTCAAGGGAGTCAACAGCTTCTCCCAGTTTTGTATCACCTGTGAACTTGCTCAGTGTCCCTCCCAGTCCTACATCCAGGTCATTAATGAAGATGTTGAAGAGAACAGGGCCGAGGATGGAGCCCTGTGGAACCCCACTAGTGACAGGCTGCCAGTCTTATGTCACGCCAATCACCATGAACCTTTGTGCCTGACCTGTGAGCCCATTGCTCGCCCATCTCATTGTGTGTTTATCCAGCTGTGGGATGGACATTTTGCCCAGAAGGATCCTGGAAGAGACAATCTGGCAAGCTTTACTGAAATCCAAAAAGATTACTTCAACTGGCTTCCCAAGATCAACAAGGTGGGTCACCTTGTCCTAAAAGGAAATCAGGTTTGATAAGCTGGACCTTCCCATCATGAAGACAGCTTCCTGGCTGTGCTGACAGCGCTGGCTATGACCAATGACTGCATTGTCCTCCAGGTATTTTTCAATACCTCCCAGAATAATATCCTCCATAACTTTACCAGGACCTGAAGTTAGGCTGACAGGCCTGTAGTTTCCAGGGTCCTCCTTCTTGCCCTTCTTTAGTATCAGAATGCTTGACATATTTCAGTCAGCTAGGGCCTCTCTGGATTCCCAAGACTGCTCAAAAATCATCAGGAGAGGTTTTGCAATGACATCAGCAGCTCTTTGAGGATCCTTGGAGGAATCCCATCAGGGTCCATAGATTTGTAGGGATCCAGCTGGAGCAGCAGAGCCCTCTACCCAAGCCCAGGGTAGACTGGGAGTTGGTCATTCTCACAGTCATGGTCTTCCAGCTCAGGGCACTGAAATCCCCCACAATTCATCTGTGTTGAAGACAGGGGAAAGAATGCATTGAACATCTCCACCTTGACGCTGTCCCTGTTTGTGGGGTGACCATCCTCAGCCCAGAATGTGCTGATGTTATTTTTACTCTGCCTTTTGCCATTAATGTATTTGAAAAAGCACTTTTAATTTCCCCCCATAGTTCTGGCACCTTCAACTCCAATTGAGCTTCAGCTGCATGAATTTTCTCTCCACAATGGGGAGCAGCATCTCTGTATTCTCCCCATGTCACCTGACCCTGCTTCCACCAGGCACGCACCTCCCTTTTTAGCCTTATTTCCAAGAGAAGATCGCTGTTCAGCCAAGCTGGTCTTCTGCATCGTCTGACTTCGAACATTTGGGAATTGCTGCTCCTGTACCCTTAGGAGGTGATGCTGAAAAACTGTCCAGCATTGACGATGGACCCCAGCACCTGCAGAACATTTTCCCAGGGGACCTTACTCAGTAATTCCCTGATCAGCCTGAGGTTGCTCTCCTCATGGCCAGAGTCAAGGTTTTGCTGGCACTTTTCTTCCTGCCACCAGAGATTTTAAACTCAATGGCTCTGTGCTTGCTGTGGCCAAGATGGCCCCAACCTCTGCTTTGCTCAGAAGATCCCAGTTGTTGACAAGCAGCAGATCCAGGGGGGCATCTCTCCGAGTCAGCTCCCATAGGACCAGTGCCATAAAGCTGTCATCCAGGTGTTTTAGGAATCTTCTGGCCTGGGTTGTAGCAGCTGTGAAATGCTCCCAGTTAATTTCTGGCAAGTTGAAGTCCCCTGTAAGGACAAGGCCAGTTGACCTGGAAGTGTCCCTTAGTTCCTCAAGGAATACGTCAGCATCATCATCCTCTCTGGGGGTCCAGAGTAGATTCCCACAGTGGCATCCAGGTTATTTGTTTGCCCCTTGATTCTTACCCAGAGGCAGTCAATGTGCCATTCCCAGCTGTGAGCTCCAGACATTCCCACCCTTCTGTTACATGCAGTGCCACCCTCTGCCTCTCCTGCCCCACCTATCCCTCCTGAAGGGCCTGGAACCTTCCATCAGGGCACTCCAGTCACAGGACTCATCCCAGCAGGTGTCACTTGTGCCAGGCATGTCAAATCTCTGGCACTGGGCCAAAGCCTTGAGCACCTCTTGTTTATTCCTCGTGTTCAGTGCTCTGGAATAGAAACATTTTGGGTGAGGTTCGTTGTGGCCAACAGCTTGTGGAGCAGATTGAGGGATCCCATCAGTGCTCATTTCCTCAAGGTTTTGGCACTCTATCCCATTGTTCATCACCACTCAGCCTGGCTTTGTCCGCTTCCCTTCCAAGCTGCTTTAAAGCTCTGTCAACGAGCCCTGCTGGCTCCTGTGCTAGAGCTCTTTTTCCCTTCTGACATAGGTGTGTCCATCACGTGTCAGTAGAACACACATGGAGTAGATCCTCCTATGGTCAACAAACTTAAAATTTTTCTGTGACCCCAACCCCAGAGCCATGAACTGACCCAATGGATCTGCCTGTTCCTATCAGGGTTATTGCTTGTTACCAGAAGGATTGGGGAAATCACCAGCTGTGCTCCCAAACCCTCTACCAATCATCCCAGTGCCCTAAAGTTTCTTTTGATTGCCCTCAGACTTCTCTTTGTTATTTCATCACTGTCAGTTTGAGCAACCTATAGCAAATAGCAATCAGAAGGCCTTACTAGGCTGGAGAGTTTTCCAGTAATGTCCCTTCCCCAAGTCCCTGGAGACAGCAAACTTCCCTGTGAGCTGGGTCCAGCCTGCCTATTGGGCTGTCTGCTCCTTCAGAAAAGAGTCTCCTGTTACACCTCTCCTTCTTTCCTCTTACCCAGAGGAGGTTGTGATGCTGGGTTCAGGTGCTGTGGTTTTAGAAGGTCCCACTATCCCAGAATGACTTTTGTCCACCTCATCTACTGTCTCACCTTCTTGTTCCAGGGCCTCGCGCCTGTTGTAGGAGGCACCAGCCCTACTTGTCACATTCTGAGGAGGAGGAGGAACTTTCTTCCTGGTACATGCATTTACTTGCCTTCAGCCTTCATTTTCAACACCCCCTTTGCTAAAAGGGCTTTGACTAATTACCCTGCAGAGCTGTGAGTCCACCTGCATCTCCACTACAATGGAAGCCCAAGATTCCTGAGAGTATCTCTGTAGCACCTCTGAAAATAATCAGTCTATCTCTTGCTTTTTTGCTCACATACTACATATCCTGTTTCTCTCTTCCTGCAGCTCCTTCAGCAGTGCAAAGTGCTGTGCCATGCCTGTGCCACACCCTCACTGCCACGCCCTGCCCTCATGAGCCCAGTCCCGTTCTCCACACTCCAGGCCACTCACACTCCCATTTAAATCTCCCCTGGTTGATCCCAGCACTGCCCCCTGCTCTCGTGGTTGGCTCCCCAGGGCTGCTGGAGTGTGACAAGGCTCAGGGCTCCTGGATGGGATCCTGAACTCAGGAACCCTCTGTACAGCTTAATCTCACCCTGAGTTTTTCCTTCAGTCACTGTTGCTTGAGCATCATTGACTGAGGTTTTTTTTACAAAAGGAAAATGGAAATGAACAGCTCTTCATAACATGAGACCTCACTAAAAGTCCTTCATTTTTAATCAGTTGAACTTATTTAATTATTTTTCAATTAATTTTGTATGGTTAAATACATGAAATGAGACAAAAGGCTACATTCTGTTTGCTAATGCAGGTTATCAGATTGCTTATGTGTGTAAGCTTATCTGCCTTTAGTATTATTATTATAATCTGTAGCTGGTATTTTATTGAAATGGCTAAAGATGTAGTTTAAATAAAATACAATTAGGTGTGACTTGATAATAAAGTGATGCTTTTGTTCACTTTCTACATTAGAGCATATTTATCAATAGGCAAAGCTGATATGTATTTGACTTCCTAGTAAAGCATCCAATTCTACTGCTTGCAGTCAGGTTATAGGTAAGAAATCCATATCAGTTAAAGTTCAAGAACTGTAAGAATATAGTTCAGAATTAGTTGAAACACAAATATTTATTTTAAATTAATCAATTACATTTCCTCAGGTCTCGGATTCTGCTGATCTTTCTGAATATTTGGTATAGTGTCTCTTCTGCTTTGATTTTAAATTATATTACTCATATAAGTCAAAACCTCTATATGTGCTCTTCCCTCGAGAAATTAGCATTCAGCCCTCAAAGCCAGATTCTATCTCTTGGATGCATGCAAGACCTGCATACACAACTTCTAAATTGCTGGTGGGCTCTGCATGTGCATTTTTCAGATCTCTGTATATATCAAATTGTCTGGTCAGTAACAATATCTTCTCAAGCTGCATAAAAAAAGTAGAAATTGAGAGTATCAGAAGAAGAACTGAGACACAGAGCCATTAATGACCTTAAGAACAGTGTTATCCATAACAATCATATTGGGATTCTAGGGAGAATCAAGCAACAAGATATTATTTTGAAGTATTGCTTTTCTTCACACGGATCTGTGCTGGAATGAATCTGTAGCTACAAAAAAAAACCAAAAAAAAAACCAACCACAACCAGCATAATGACTGTGCAAACCTGTAAAATCAATCAATCCGAGCTAGAAGACAGCTAAGATTTGGATTCAGAGATATTGACCATGACCTTAAGTCAATGATAGTAGGAGAAAATGACAAAAATTCTTGAGTGAGCACATTCGGTGTCAGTGGTTCTTTTTCTGCATGGAAAAGGCACAAATGCCCTTCTATACAAAGAATCACACGTTCCAATCAATACCACTGGCTTTTTATACAGAAAAGGTTTCTGTGGTACTCAGTCATTTTTCTCTATATAACATGCCACCCATACAGACTTAATATATGGTCAAAAAGAAAAACCTGAAAGCCATTCTGTTTGGAGGCAGCTACTGCCCTAGGAGCAGTAAGAGAAAAGAGCAACATAGGGGTTAAAATAAAAGCACAGAGAATTTGATTCAAGTAAAAAAAGAAAACATATTTTTCTTTTTTCTTCAGTAACTAAAAGAAATCTTGGTAATTGTTTTCTCCTTTATGAAAGTCATCAGTGTTTGATATCCTCTACATCTTGAACATCACTGATAGTACCAGCAGGGATACTGAAACAAAAATGAAAAGGAAGGGGAAATGAAAGAACAAAGACCAAACTAATGAAAAATCTTCAAAGAATTAATGAAATTTTCCTGATTTCATGCACAAAATCCTGGCAGACTACCCTGCTGACTGAAGAATGTATCTATTATTAGTGCTAAACAGCTTTTACACTGCTTCAGTGATTGCATGAAACCATTAAGTTAGAGCCTCTATTACACTAATTTTTTTAGGGCAACTTAAATGATTTATGAACTCACTAACCGAAATGATGACACACCATATTCTCTAAATAAATGTTCTTTGTTCTTGGGAAACATATCAGTAGGAGGTTTAATCTAATAATTGTCCTTAAAATACTAGATTTTGAAAGAAGGTATATTCTAGAAATAGGCTATAATAATTTTTACAAAAAACAAGATTCACTCTCCTCCTTGCCATTTGAGTTTCTTTAGGATCTTTGATTAAATACACCGAACAAATAAGGATAAATACAAAGAGAGATTGTCAAAACACAGACTCCTGCAGTGTATTATGAAAAAAAATGTGCAGAAGACAATCTTAGCATGAATACTCTCCTTTGTTGCCAAGCTGAAACACGCTCCTATTCTTGTCAAGCTGACTCCTGAGAACACTCCTAATCCTGCAGGCACTGTTCCCCAGCACCCTGCCCAGGGCTGCTGTATCTCACCAAGAGAAACTCCAGCCCTGCTTCCAAACCCAGGAGCTGATGCTGAGCCAGCCAAGTAGAGGGAGGGGATATGGGGCAGGTCTGAATCTGGTCTGTGGGAGAAGCACCTTAGAGGCTTTTGAGTTCTATAGCATTGGGCTCTCTGATAAGTCACTTGTGTTACACTGAGTGTTCTGCAAAACTCTGTAGGAATCCAGAATCACTTAAAAATACACTGTTTCTGAGGGGCTGGTCATGCTTTTCATTGACTCACAGAATGGTTTGGGTTGGAGTGCCACCCCCTGCCGTGGGCAGGGACACCTTCCACTACCCCAGGCTGCTCCAAGCCCTGTCCAACCTGCCCTTGCACACTTCCAGGGATGCGGCCAAGATCTTTTGCCAAGATCTTCAAAGGTGGACTGAGGGCTCATATTGTGGATCAGTCTCAAAAACTATCTTGATTTCTCCTTTGTTCTTGAGTGAAAAGTGCTTTCCTTTACCCAGAGCAGATGACTCCTCTGCCGTGTTGGCTCACAGATGTAAGAGACCGGAAAAGGCAGGGCCATTTCGGGAATCAGAACTGCTTACCTCTCTTTGGTCCTTCCTGTCCATCTCTGAGTTTTCATTTCTGTCTGCCCTTTTCCTGGACCACAAGTACCCATAAGAGCTCAGACTCTTTCATTATTGCCCATGGGGATACTGTTTATCCTTGCCTGTGGAGATATTCTGAGCTGGAGCACACCCCTTATGCAGTAGGGATTGAGCACAGACCTAAACAAGTGTCCAGTCTTTATCGTCTGCACATCTCAGGTCTCTGGTATCCATCCTAGGAACTCCCTGATTCTCCCAGCGCCACTGGAGATAGCCAAACACTCCTTCACCTTTGTGAAACTCCAATCAACCCCTTAAAACTCTGAGTAAACTAAACTAGGCTCTGGTTATAATTAATCTGAAAACATATTCTTAAATTTTCTGTTGTGTATACATGGCTTCTCAGTTTAAATTTTCTGTTCCTTTATTCCCACCTTTTCACAAGCACATACCCTCCAGAGAATTCCCTGGATAAATAGATCAAGAAACTAGTAAAATATTGATAACAGGAACTGTTAATTGAAAAGCATCATGGCCTTATATGTGTTTAGGCTGTAAAGTTGAAACAAAAATGTTTTCCTATGAAGGGAATTTGCTTTTGGAACAAAGGACTGTAAATTCCATGATTTTGAAGGACATTATCCAGGTATTGCTAGACCTGGAAATACAGCCATTTAAAGCTTTCATTTTGCTCAGGTATGTCCTTATTCAAGCAGCTTCACCAAAACCAGTTATTTAACTGGTATCATGTCTTTGTTATGCCCAGCTAACTAGAATAAGAGAGGCTGGTAAAGTGTATCACAATGCAAAATTAAACCCATTGATGTTTTTCAGATCCAGACATTCTTAAAAATACACTGGGCTACAAATATTACTTTTCAAGCAGAAATTTATTGACTCACAATCCCAAAACTCTCTTTGAGCTGCTCTTTCCTGCTACCAGCCTGTGAGCCCCTGGATTTAAAAAGAGGACTTAGTGCATTCCACAGTCTAGCCTTTTGCAAACATTCTGGGAACGATGATCCATCTGATTAGTGTACATTTTATCCACCAAGCTGAATGGCATATTCCCTAAAGGAAGCTGACTAATTACAGCACAGGTCAGAAGCAATTTACGGATAGAGTGAATTTCTGGATGAGGCAGAGAGAGCCATTACAGCTATCGATTCCTTGCTGGTATGGCAGCTGTGGAAGGCACATTTTTGCTCTTTGGTGCATGTGTAAGCCCAGTTCTCCGTGGCCCAGCAGTGACACTGTGCACACAGAGGGTGTGCAGAGCTGGAAGCAATGGTTGAACAGTTGGATCCTCAGTGACCTGTGGGATCCACCCCACGGTCACCCGCCACACCTGGCTGACCAAAGCCCATTTCTTCCCTCAACTTCTACGGTACTAATCTGCCTCACTTCTTTCCCTGACACATCCTCTTCCATCTCCCTCACCTTTCATGAGTTTTGTGAGTGATGTTTTCTGTCAAGGAAACTGAACTCCTGAGCAATGTCTGAGCAATGAACTCCTATTTTAAGAACAGTTTTACGGGAAAAAAACCAACAGCTCTGATACTTGATCAGTGCCAAATGGACCCTTCCAAAAAATGTCAGTTTCTAGAGTGTGGTCATAATGTATGGGCAATAGCAGCACCAAGAAATTGTCCCCTTAGACTTTCAGAAGGTGTGATGTCTGACATCTCCATTTCAAAAATATTTGTATTGAAAATCATTGTTGGAAGACTTGTATTAATTCTTCTCCAGGCTTTGAGAACCAAATGAATCAGTTCAAATCAGCCTTGGGAAGAGCACAAGGAAAGGTTATTCCGGACCGTATACTGGGGTGAAAATTGTAATTCAGGGCATATTGTTTCCTCCAAAACTGAATCCCCTCAGATTTTCCTAACGCTGTCTGTCAAAAGTGTCAAGAAGTCTAGCGAGAACTGTGGGCTAAAATGTGCTGATAGGGAATGAAAAAATGACAAAACCAACTAAGCTTGGCTCTAGTTAAGTTCACATACAGGTGTTGAAACATATTAGTGAGTGTTCTGTTACAGTCCTGACACTTGCTCACTTTGCCCTATCTGTCCAGACACCACAGGACTCAGAACATTGGAGAGGAACCCAACGTGGTCATATTTTTAAGTTGATCCCATCATTTTTCAACACTTCCATTTTTGTTGCTGTTCATGGACACAATCCCTTTTAAAACAACCTCTAAAGGAATCTTCTTAAGCCACATGAATACCATGCTGGAAAGAGCTACTCACTTCTTCAGGAGATTCCTTTTTTTCTCTTTTGCAGAGTAGTATTTTACACTTGTTAGGTGTAGTTATCCCAAAGGGATGTCAGTGGTCACTGAAAGCTCATCCACTTTCATCTACATCATATCTTATAACCCTTTCCTCCCATTCACAGGACTGCGAAGGTTCTGTAACTTCATATGTCCCAGAATTACTTTAATGATTAGGAACCTTTTAAAAGAACCAACCTAAATTTATTCATAGACAGTTTATACCAATTTGGTTTTAAGACAGTGATGGCTTTTGGTTTAGATAGCTCATCTCACTTTATAATATGTGTTCTGTTGACAGGAATTTTATTCTCTTTCAGCTCTCTTTTTCCCCCTAAATATTGCCAAGTATTTCCATCTTTAAAGAAAAAGCAAGGCTCTTTCTTCCCCTGAATTTTCACATCTGTTTCACATTTTAAATCATTTTCCTTCAACAAAAGTCCACAGTATCCCTGAGGAGATTTCCTCAGGACTTTATTTGATAGCTTGAATACTTCCCTATCTCTGTAGAAATTACGTCTTCTGATACAATGTAAGTTCTTTGCATAATTTCACAATCACTCTTTCCATCCTGGTAACCTCTCATCTCATTCTGTTTGGATTTAAATTCCTTTGTCTGGGTAGCTGATTTACATAAGAGGCACAGCACTCCCTTTGTGTATTAAATAACAAATTATAAACTTGGTATTCCTTGCCAAAATGCTTATTGATACTAACTACAGGAGCCACCTTCCATGAAATATTGACATATCATTCCCATGAATCTAGAAGTTTTCAGCAGCAATCCAGGTGCTTTCTTGGAGTTTTTCTTCATAGATCAGTGATGATGAATACCACCAAAAACTGTGGCAATTATTACATTTCCTACAGGAGGGTATTTCCTTTGAAGCATTAGAGGAAATAGAACACTGCCTCAACACAACCAGCCCACCATTTCCAACTTATAAAAATGTCAGTAACACCTATTGTAATTTTTTAGTGTTCTGCAATACAAGATTAAAACATTATTTCAGGTATATTTGTCCCTTTCAGCTCTGTCCTGTAACAGTGAAAACTCTTGGCCTTGGGGAGAATCAGCTTGTTTGCCCATGAACATATCTGAATTTTAATGTAAAGAATAAAATATGGGTGGCAGTTGATTTTTTTTACTATTACCTTCCCATAATTGATGCACCAGTTGGTTTTATCCTGTGATTGTTTTATACTACAAGCCAGATATGGAGATAAGAAAGAGTGTAACTTTTAAGTTTAAAAAAATATCAGAGTTAAGACCTCTTATTAGAAACTGGGCTCAGTTCATCAGTGTGTTCCTTGGTGCAAATCTTTGGCTTTGTCCCTACAATTTATGAGAGATTCATGGTCAGATGAGCACCTGTTTATGGTGACCAGAGGGTGTGGATGCAAAGCAGTTGCTTTTTGCCTCATTGACATACAAACAAGGAACTTGGCTTTAAGATGAAAAAGGGTAAATTTAGATTGGATGTTCTTCCCTGGGAGGGTGGGCAGGCCCTGGCACAGGTGCCCAGAGAAGCTGTGGCTGCCCCTGGATCCCTGGCAGTGTCCAAGGTTGGATGGCTCTTGGAGCAGCCTGGGATAGTGGAAGGTGTCCTTGCCCATGGGAACTGAGTGATCTTTAAGGTCTCTTCCAAGGCAAGCCAGTCTGTGGTTCCATGAAAATAGAAATGCTAGCACACAGTCCCCTGAGTGATCACTTTTCTTGTCCTAGGCTCAAAGTTTGACTCCATGTATTTTAAATAGAAACCAGTTATGTAAAATAAGAACTGAAAAAAGTAAGCCTACTGAGTATTATTAAAAACAATTGCCATATGTGAAATTAAACTTTAAAATCTGTCTGTCTCTTGCCACACAAGTGACAGAAATAGAAGGATTAGCACAACATTGTTTTACTCAATAGCTGAGAAATAATGACAATGTTTCCTTCAAGTAAACTCCATTTTAATATTCTTTGTTATTCTCTCTACTGGGTGCTTTTCCAGTTCTATGTCCTATTCTCTGATTTTAATCATTCTGTGTCTTCCATGGGCTTGCAGTGTGTGACCTTGATCCCATTTAAACCAGTGTCAAACAATGGTGCAAGACAAAGACCTTTGTACCTAGAATTTCAGTATTTAAAGAAAAATTACCTGATTTATCCAAATAAATTACCTGATTTATCCAAAAGCAGAATAATATGTATTATCTGCTTTTTAATATGATTTTGATTAAAATAGAGAATGTTATTAATGAGGGAATGAAATAAAATCTTTGGGATGTTACAGATTCCACTGAGATTTATTTTTTTTTCCGCATCATTACCACCTCTCCTGAGACTGCAAATGGAGAGGAAATCAAAATACCATTCTAGTAACTGAATAATTGTTCCATTGTTGGAAAACAAAAATCAGGCAGCAGTCTCATGCTGAAATCTCCTCCAACACACCTTAAAATATGGCATGGAATATGTGCAACTCATATGTGCTGGGCTTATGTTATTTTTGTTGGGACCACTTCATTTCTGTTAGTTGTAGACAGGCAGTCTCAGCATGAGGCTGGTCATCCCAAATTGGTTGCCATGGGCAGTAGGACTTGCTGGGTTTTCGCAGAGAGATACAATTGGTCATCTCTTGTGTAAGGCTTGGATGCTATCAGTCTGGAGACGTAGCAGGAGAGCTGCTGCTGCTCAAAACCCCATCAGTTCTTCTGGAGCCAGCCCCTTCCCCAGAAGAGAAGCACACCTTTAGGGAGCTTACAGCACCTTGCCACATTTGTGCCATTAAAAAAAAAAAAAAAACGGATCTTCAGTCATTTTTTGTCTGACCTAACCAACATCCTGCCAAAAAGGGTTCAAATGGGGCACAATCCCCTGGAGTCCCTCACCCTATGCATCTCACTCATCCTCAGTCCCATGGATTTTGACCTGGCATGGATTTAAAATGAAGGGAGAAGGCTTCCGTTCACCCTTAGTCTAAATATCAGGTCTCAGGTGTGCAGTACAAAGGCTGAACGAAGAGCTCAGGGCCTGGAGGGGCTCTGTTAGCACTTTCTCCCTCGTTATTACAGCTGAGTGCATGCAGGCAGGTGGTCTCCTCTTCCTTACCTCTCTCCTCAAGGAAGGACCTGTCCCTGAGGGATCGTTTTCATTAGGTAGAAGACAAGTGAGGAAATGAACAGACAATTAGGCTCCAGGTCCTATAGCCTGGGGAAGCTCATAGAAAAGCAACAGGGATTAAATTTACAGTGTGTCGTTTGTAACAAGGTCATGGTGTTCCACACTACTTGCTAATGGGACCATATTTTACAGGGAAACTTTGCAATAAGATTTGGTTTTGGAGGGCTAAATCAAAAAAATGCACCTTTTTTGATTGAAGTAGCTTGGGCCTCTTTTGACTTCCTGGCTCATTTCTTGAAGGGAATAGGCAGAGAATGGAACTAAACATGAGAAACGTTTTCTGTGAGATTGTGTAAATTAAAGTCAATTGAAACCTATGCACAAACCCAAATAAATATTAGCAATGTGATTACAGATCTGTGAAACTTAACAATGTTGCTGTAATGATGGTTGAGAGGAGAAAAATTCTCAAGGACCTGATTGTAAGAGCTCAAATGAAATACAATTCCATCTTTCATGTTTTAGCAAGATAATTTCGGTTCAGTGTTGACTAATACAGAATAATGGGAATAAAATATGCTGCCTCAGTCTCTGCATTATTGGCTTTACATTATTGGTCCTGACAGCTGGCTTTTAAAATGCAGTAAATATTGGGCAGTGCTGTTCTGTAAAGACAAGCCACTTCATCAAGCATATTTCCAAATCACACTTTATTTTCAAAATGTGTTTAATTTCTCTGTATATGGCAAAGAAGCCCACTGCAAAATTGACCTGCAACAGAGTGCCCTCTACTGCATGTATTTGGGAAACAAAAATAAAGCAAATTCCTTAAAAAGAAAATCTTTACAGACTGAGGCCAGCACTTTTGTCCCAGACCACTGGACACAGAACTAAACATAATAAACATATAGGTTTATGTCACTCTTACCTTCCTCTAAAGAACTGGATATCACTAGGGAACAATAGCCTGAAATAGGAATGACATTTGCACAAACTCTTCCATGGTTTTCAGTGAAATCAATGTGTGTCTTCCCATACATGGTCTGTGTTTGTAGGATGGACAGGTGTTAGGGAAGCTGAAAATCTGCCCTGTACTGCCCTGCTGCCCCAGTTTCTTTTGGCTGTCAGGAGGGATCTATCACAATATGTAGTGAAAAGTATCTCTGCTTAGAGATTTATTTTCTCGGTCCTCAATCTCTTCCTGTCTCCCCTTCTGTCTATTTGCCATTAGGTCACTCCTGTTAAACCAAACTCCCCTTTTCTTTCCCATGTCCTTGATAATGCTATTGGATGCTAACGAGTTAACACTCTTTGTGAATGATTGAGAAGGTGTCTCACTGGTGCTGTTTCAAAAGAGTAGAAACTCACAAGTTGCAAACATATCATTGAAGCAATTCCAAAGCAAGGCCCAAATCCTCAGGCAGACCTATACTTTTGACGTCTTCCCCTGGTTTTTTATTTTCTCGGTCTGAATTGGGCCAGCCTAATGCTGAGATTTGTGATGGACCAAACACCTGCAATCTCTGTTAAAATTCACTGTGGCTCTTATCACTCAGTCCCTCAGGGAAGAGAGCACTGCTTTTCAAAGCTATGGCATAAACTAACATTAAACATTTTTGAGTCACTTTTGAAATGCTCTCCTTTGTACCATGAAGTCTGTTCTGTCAGCAGTATATGTAGAGCCACAATTTCATTCTTAAAGCCTCAGCGTATGTCTTGATGAGCCACACAGAAAGCAATTAAACTTGATGCATGATCAAAGGTGATCCCTCTGCAACCAAAGGTGGTATGTGAATGGCAAGCACATTTTTGACTGTATCACTAGGACAGAGTAGAGGTAGGTAGTAAACAACAAAGTTTTTCAGAGCAACATAATCAATTATCAAAAGTTGTTCAAACAAAACAGAAACAACAAAAGCAGCATTTCCATAACACACAGTGGCCTTGCATGTGGCCTTGCATATATTTCAGCAATGAATTTGGTGTCTATGGATTTGTTCCCACAAGTGAACCTTTCCCTTAAGGAAACCCTTATCAATAATTTACAGCTTCTAAGGACGATATCTGTAATTGCTTTCCCTTTGCTTCATACCTGTAAATCTTGTATCTTGTGCTAAATCCCTGTCGACTTCTGTCCACAAAATCTGTGTATTCCTGTGAGCGATGGAAGGGTCCCTTATCAGAGAGGAGCCAGTCGAAGGGGCTTGTGGCATGCTGATCCGAGACAGCAGCAATCGCTAAAACCCAGCAATGAAGACTCAGTGCTATCCACTCCCATAGAGCCATCAGAGAGAACAATTCAGCACCAGCACTGCATCGCCATATCATGCTTCCACTGGGGACTTAGAGCCTTCATTCTCTTAGCTTTCCCTCAACACCTAGACAAAATACACAGTCAATTAGATAAGCACACACTAGGCGTCCCTTGGTAGTAGAAACAAGTTTCCTTTCTTTCAGCTTAAAGAGATAGTGGCCTCCACTTTATTACATTTTACATTAGCATAAACCCCACTAGGCTAGTTAAGAGTGGAGTGTTTCAGTACTTCAAATGCTGTGAAACTAACGTCTTCATTAACATCATCAGTGATAATATTTACTCTTGAAGGGAAACCTTCACAAATCATCAGGGGAGGGATTGTTGGGGTTTTTTTCCCATTCATGCTAGTCATTAATGAAAAATATGCAACATCAGATTCTTGTCTGTTAGCAGCAGTACAAAATCATTCAGCAATGTCTGTTCATAAGCTCACAGTTCACACATTTGACAGAAAGGAGGTGAGATCCAGAAGACTCAGGCTGTTTTCTCTTTTAATGTCCTTGGAAAAGTTACATGGTGGTTTGTCTTCACTGCAAAGTGCAGTTAACAGACCCATGTTACTCTGTCCAAAACAGTGTCTCTGGACAGCATGACTGCCCTGATCAAGAGCTCTGGAGCTGTCCACAGTGATGAGTTCAGTGAGTTACTCCAACTCCAGAGGCTGAAATTTTGAGTATCCCTGACAGCAGCATTTCACTCTCAGTCCAAATAACTCCAACACAAAGATCAGCCTAGAAAAACATTTTCAGTGGTGTCTGAACAACAATGTTTTGTGTGCCCAAACGCAAATCAAGTACTGATTGCATCATGTAGGAACTCAGTGAAGACAAGCCACAGTTTCCTCTCTACCTCAGACCCGTACCTGTGGAATTGGATAATGATTCTAATATCCTACAGAGATTTTGTTAAAACATCTATGCAAGATCATGAGGTTCTCAGAGATGACAAAGGTCATGTAGATTTCTAAATATATAGAAACCATCAGTTACAGTTTTCAGTCTAAGGTGAAACAGCACAGAATGAATTAAAATATATGAATGTGAGAGCTTTTATTTTTCTAGCTGATGAGTTTACAGGGAATGCAATGTTGGATTCACATTCACTCAAATCAGCACTCACCATTTTTTCCATGCTCTTTGCTATGATTTTTGGAACTTGGTGGGAAATTTTTCCTTCCCATCAGTGATTTGATCTGTAAGTGCACCCTAAAAGAAGGATGCTTCCAACAGAACAGTCTTGCAACTGCACACTCAGCACCCCCCCATCCATTATAACGAAGATTGTGTCGCTGAGAAAATATGGTGTCTGCATATATGTGAGACATTAATATTCTCAAGCGTCTGCAGGAAGCTGACTGCCTCCAGAAGAGCACAGAGGTTCTTGTGAACCAAGGAGAATTTACAGTCTAAGAATACAATAATCTGTCTATATAACCAGATAAACACTCAAGCTTTATGTGGTGTAATTGTTTGTAACATTATTTGGACATGATCCTGCAAACAATAAATGTATAAAGAAAGACCCTGCTCGTATTTCATGCAGAGCATGTACCAAGGCACTGAGTTGCAACCATAAACAGTTACAGCCATGCAGTAGTTTCTGATCATAAAACACAGATTGCATTAATTTTATAAATCTTTTTGAAATGAGATTCCAGGAGCCTACAACAAAGAGCTCTCAAACTTTTATTTATACTCCCAAGCCATCACTTCCATGCAAAAAAAAAAAAGTTTGCATATTTGTGTGTACTGTATGAAGTCTGAGTATCATCTTTCTAGACTGGTGGGGTTTTTTTCCTTCACAGGTTGAAGTTCATGTATTTGAGGTTATACCACTGCATAACCTTTCTCCCACTGTATGAGAAAGTTTGCAGAGATCTGAAGCAAAATGAAAAGCAGTAGATTGCTCTCCTGGCCCGTAAAAGCAATGATGATCATTTGCTTGCCGTTTCCTGTGTAAAAATAGCTCAGTTAAATGAAGCAAATGAAGAAAACACTCTAGTCACTTCCAGAAAGGCCAGACCATTCTTTGCATTACAACAGAGTGAAAATCCACAAATGCTTTTGTCTCTTCTTATCACTTTATCAGGAAAAATATATTGCACAGCATATTCATTCCCCTTCAACATCCTTAGCATAGACGGGGAAGAACCTGGACATAATTTCTTGACATTATGTGAAGTTACAGAGAATGAGTGTAATGAAAATTTTAATTTTCATACCTACTGCTATTATAAAATTTCTAACTTTACTATTGAAAATTCACATAATTGATTAAATAAGAAGAAGTAGGAGTTTGCTTTTTCAGGTACTTATCAACACTAAAGTGTTTCAGGCCATTAAACTGTAGTGATGACTAACTGACTCCCTTTTGAATTCAAAATTATAATATTAGGATTGGAAAACTAATTACTGTGTATATGTAGCTTCTTCCTAAAACTAGATTAAATGAATACTTGGAAAGGAATAGTGAAGAGCCAGGAGATTATTTTTGCCTTAATACTGCACCTCATAGTGTGTCATAAATTAACAACTCACATAATACCTGCAGAGAACCTGTGCAGATACAGAAGAAAATAATCTCCGTTTTAAGATCTCCTTATTTTGAAGATCTATGGAGGTATTTTCCAAGAAACCATAGATTTACAGGAGAGAAATTAGGACAGAAAAATCAAGTGCACATTTGTAAATGATACTTATCCACTTTTCGGCTGTCCAGTCATTGTAAAATCATTCTGCATTGCATTAATTCTCATAACACCCCTGAAAAGGAAACTTTGACCTCTGTTTAATGAACAAGGGACAGAAGCCAGAAAAGACCAGCGCTAAGGGAGGGGCTAAACTGTTAGAGGGATCTAAATCTGTGTTTCCTATTAAAGGATCATTTAGAAAATTCTAGCCAAAGGATTTTTGTAAAGGTTACAGTATGAGAAATATCTTAAAACTTTGAATACTCAAATTCTCTAATGAATGCAAATGCCCTGAAAACATTTTCTAAAGACTGTTACAGGCATATGGAACATACAAAGTTTGCAGTTACAAGCCACCTCAGAACTCCAGGGAAGAACAATCTGTATTAAACCTGTCGTAGATAAAGGGTGGGGCACGGCAAGTAAAGCGCACATTAAGTAACAGAGCTGGTGGGTTTTCAGGTAGAGCAGACATTATACGGAGAGAAAATAATGCAATATTTATTCTGTGATAAAAACTATCATGCCGACAGACTGTCTCTGAAGTTCTGGCTTAGAGGACAGTTCTCAGGTATAGATGCTCTGCACAATTACTTTCTGTTATCCCCATGGTCTCCCCCACTTGTAAATGCTGTTAAGCTTTCAGTCCTTCTTCTAAGTTCTGAGGTTACAGTGAGTTCAAGAAGCATAATGGGCTAAATTCTTCTTTGTTAGAAATCTATTGTCTCCTCACTGAAATTCGACTCAGCATCTTCTGAGAATGCCATAGCTAAGTCCTACCTCTAAGGAACACATAAAGGTGCTGGAGACTGGCAAAATCCATGTGTTTATGTCATGTGAGAATACAGAGCTGGCAAGTGCAGTGCGAACATTGTGGCCACTGCGACAAATTTTGTCAAGCTTCAGCTGTGAATAAGAGCACAGGGCATCTGAGATCTTTTTGCTGTTATCGTATTGTAGGGCAAGCCCCACCAAATTCAGGCTTTCTTTTTTAGGTAAGTTTGCTTCAAACACTAAAACTTGCATATAATTGCATTGGTAGTTTATGAACTAACTGAGCTACTAAGCTAAAATAGTGCAGATTGAAGTGTCTGCTTGATTTGTGGGTTGATGTCCCTTGCTTACAGAGCATTAATTAATAAACTATGTATACTAAGATATACAGATTAGTACAGAGCCAGCCCAGATGTGTGCACAGCAATGTTTAAGAAAAAGAAAATCAATAAGTTTAAATCCTTTCTAAAATGGTAATTGGGGAAAAATTCCTGAGGGGAAAAAACAAGTAATCTCTGGTTACCTCAGTGCATGTAACCTCTTATTTTCCAAGAGGGGAGAGTCACATATAAAACAGATGTGCTAACACACAGTAAAGATAAAGCTACTAAACTGGTCATTACTGGTTCACTAGTGGAGCAACTTCTCATGTAAGAGTCAATAAAGTTGATGTTAAGCATCACCAGTAACTCTTTGGGTTACATCTACCTGCAGTTCTCAAGAATGAAAATAAAATAACTGTACAATAAATGTACAGATGTTTTCAATAAGATCAGACTTTTTCAATATTTCTCTCTCCTCTGTGATCTGGGAGATGTATCTGAGGCCTTGGTCAGAGATCCTTTTCTGTCAGTGGAAATGCAGAAGACCAGGATCTCTCTGAAGTCCTTCAGTTTTTATATTCACCTGAATTCCAAGAAAATGCTGATACATCCCAGCTCTCTGTGGAAAACTGAGAATCCTCTGTGCTGAAGTGGGATTCTCCTGGCTGTAACTTCCCATAACAATGAAATAAAAATGTAAGACTGTTATTCTCAGATATGTCCTTTCAAAGGAAAGTAAGAAATTACTTTCTATAATATTTAGAAAATTACCTTGTCTAGGATGGTGGTTTTTTATGCAAAACACAAAGCTTGGCTTTCTTTTAACTACTCAATATATTAAATATTACTTCTATATCCCTCTAAAAATAAACAAAGAAAAAATCTGATAGCAGATGGAAGGGAATACATCCAATTCTGTTTGTAGGCAGTTGGATTTCAGTAAGGTCATAATTTTACCATTTATGAGGGTTTTGGTACTCCATCCCTCCATCACTTACATCCCATAGGGATTTCAAAGTTGCTGCTTTTGATCAAGTGCAATGCATGGTGCAGCAGAGTACTCTTCATATTTCTTTTAGATTGCACATCATGGAAAAGAGGAATGGAGCAAATTCTTTGTTTTCTAGCTATTACAAAAGTCTCAGGAATGCCACAACTTTGAATCAATGGCAAGAAGCAGCATTTTATTCACTGCAGCTGGGTGGGAAACAGTGAAGCTCAGAGGAGGCAAGATAAGTCAAGATCATTTTTTTTCAAAGGTATTTTGACACTGAAAAATGGAAAGACATTTTGCATAAAGAATAAAGCAATAGTCTGTGTCTCAGAGATTGCTCTTATCTGCTAGAAGTCCCTGGATTTATCATTTCATGTGTCTCTGCTTTCACTTCGCCATCTGAAGTGTGATGATCGTGTTGCCCACCTTTGCAAAGCACCACAGGACCTACTGTGTTACCATCAGCGATTCTTATTCTTTTTTCAAGAAGCAATTTTTCTCATGCTAACAATTTTAAACGAATGAGACCCAAGGAGACGTGCGTCCATGGAATTCTCACAGAGCCCGCTGTAAATGAAACAGCCATGAAGCTGATGATGTGCTGTGGAAGAAAGGAGCAGAAAGTGCTGCAATCAATATCAGCTACAGAGGAGGAGGGTAGAGCAGAGAGCAAAAGAGTATCTCAGTTGTGCTCTGCTGTGGGCTTGGCCGCCACACAGGTTCTGTTCTCCAAAGGAAGATACTCAGCTCCCCAGAAAAAAGCCTCTAAAGCTGATCTTCCTGAAGGATAGCAAAAGGACCTGCGAACTGAGGTGGGCTTCTCTGTCCTATGCTCACAGTCACTTGTTGGACAGAGATGAGCTCTCTCCAGTTTGAAGAGCCACTCGATGTTTGGTGCAGGAACAAGAGACCCAGCATGTATTTTGGTAGAACAAAGAAACGGAACAGGTATTTGGGGCATAGGAATCACAAAATCATAGTCACAGAATGGTTTGGGTTGGAAGGGATCTTAAAGCTCAGCTCGTTCCAATGCTGACTAGCCCAGGTTGCTCAGAAGGAGAAAGGTAGAGGATGGTGAGCTCTCCCTGCCACCAGATCTGACACACCTGAGCTGCAGGGGACAGCACGTGGCGCTATGGAAAAAGTAGAAGGCACTTAGACAACCTATACTTGTCAACGTGATTTTCTGGAGGGGGATTGAATAAGTTTGTTCTCTAGTATTCATTGTGAGCTACAATAATCTGGAAAAAAAGAAAAAAAAACTGAAAGAAGAAATTAATTCTATGTCTAACAAACTTAGGAGAGTTTTACATTCCAGGCTTAAGAATAAGGGGGATCTTCACATCAAGCCCTGGTAGCCATTTTGACTACATACACCCTAAATCAATATCTTTCCTTTATTCAAATAGATCTTCATTCACTGAGAGATTTCATCTTTCTTCTCCTCTCTCTAAGACAAGGACAAGACTGCTGTAACTACGTCCTCAACAGCTGAACTAAAGAACAAATAAGATGCCTGATTTTTATTTTTTTTAAACAGTCATGCGATTTTTTCCTCATCCCTGCCTTCAGAGAAGAGATGCAAACATAAAATGCATCCACAGAAAGAGAGAATATATGTCAGCCGACCCTTTGCAGCCGTCATCTGGTGTGTCAGGAATGTGAGAGCTGGTTAGAGTCACAGCTCCTTCCCACAGAGCGTGCCTTGGTATTTGCTCTGTCCCTGCAGAATTTCACTCCTGCAGGTGCCTGTGGGCCTTCAGTTGATGTCCCCATGTGCTTTCTGTCACTTCCCAGGGCAGCAAGCGCCAGCCTCCTCAGCCCGTGAAGTATGTGCTGGCTGTCAGGCATACTGAGGTAATTGTTTCAAAGCTTGGTATTTGTAAAAGACCTAATTTTTTCCTTTGCTGCCCAAATCATGATGTATAAATTCCCTCAGGCACTTTTTAAATCTGTTAATCTAAGTTCATCCTCCTGTGCAAACGGAACCTTATGTGTTTTAGCTGATGATGTAAAGCAGCATCCCCAAATTGCCACTGCAGTCTTTCTGCCTTAACGAGTGAATCTGTTTCTGCAAGGAGCCCAGAGAAGGGAAGAAATTACCTGTCAAGGCTCTGAGTGCACAAAAAGGCCTCAGTAGCCCTAACCAGCCTCATCTGGGTCCTTCCCCCACCTCTGGGGGCTGTCCAGGGGCTCCAGGACCTCCAGACCCAGCCTGTGTGGTGCAGTGGGACTGTGTAGGTGAAAAATTGAAGAGGAGAAATCATTGAGCCACAGAATGATTTGGGTTGGAAGGAACCTTAAAGATCACCCAGTGCCACCCCCTGCCATGGGCAGGGACACCTTCCACTATCCCAGGTTGCTCCAAGCCCCATCCATCCTGGCCTTGGACACTTCCAGGGGCAGCCACAACTTCTCTGGCTGTTCTTCCAGGGGCAGCCACAACTTCTCACAGCCACATCCTGTGCCAGGGCCTCACCACCCTCACAGGGAGGAATTTCTTCTCAAAGTCCTGTCAAAATCTTCTCTCTTTCAGTTTAAAGCCATTTCCAATTTTTCCTTTCACTACATGAACTTGTAAAATCCATCCAAGTCTTCATCGTGTTGCAGCTCCTCATCTTTATTTGGGGGTAAGCACCAAAATTCTTGGTAGACAACAGGTATTAGTCACACAAGGAGCTAAAATGAAGTTGATTTCTGGAATGGATGAGCAAGACCCTGAGCTGGCTGAGCCCTGGGTTTCAACTGAACAAAAGCCAGGATGCCACGAAGGCACAGAAGACCTGCTGCTTTGAGAACGTGAAGTCTACTCCAGGCTGGATGACTGCACTTTTCCAATTGTAAAAGTCCATGGGGGATGAAACCTTCATCTTTGCAAGTTCACAAGTGCACATGGTCTGTCCCATGTGCAAAAACTCTTTGCACGAAAACTCTGTTAACATTTCAGTCTTAAGTTGCTCTTCCATTACACAAGTTGTGCTAAACATTCTCCCAAAGTGTCCAAAAGTTTTCAGCTAAACCATCTGATGGTATGAAAAATGTTGAAGAGAAGCACAACAAGGTCTCTGGGAATAAGTTTGGGAGTGGTTCCACAGAAAAGCAACATCTTAGGGAGAGGTTCTGATCCATCATTTCCTCGGATACAAACTGACACATATTGCTGTGACATACAATTTTGCATACTGGGGCGTGCAAGTTTGAAGAAAATTCCAACAGGAGACAGATATTTAGAAGCCTTAATTCCAGCTTACTGGAATTTTTTTAAAAATTCAGCATTCTCTGCTCTGATAATCTCGTTGGGTGTGTTTCAATGGCAATTGAGTTGGTTCTCAGGATTTGTAAAGACTGCACCTTAAGATTAAATAATAAATTATCATTGAAAAGTCATGACATACTTGTTCCAGCAGTTTATGTCCTTTTCACTCATAACACTTAGTCCCCAGACAAGTTCTCTGAACCAATCTGACAACTAAGTATCAGTGGGATATGAAGAGACTAAGGCTCACGTAAATTAGTTGTGTCCAGTAAACCATTCCGGAGTAACAAACAGCCCGTTCCTCTTTTTATTCTACTATTCTATTGTACTAACTTTTAAACCCATGGCTGTTACAGCTGCTATCATCTAGAGCAGGAGGAAGCAGCTATTTACATGCTGTACACTAAAGATTTGGTTCTAGAGGCTTTCAAGCCTGAGGACAAATCCAAATATAACTGATTAATGCAGAAGGCCTAAAATGGGATGGAGTGGGAGGAAACTTTGCTCACCAACAGATTGTTGAACTGAAGAAAATTCAGGTTACAGATAGGAAGGAGAGTACTTGGAGCTGAGTTACCTTAAAGTACAACTCTGATTTTACTGTGTAAGCCTTGCCAAGTCCCTTAACCTTCTTTAATGATAGCTTCTGTTGTGAAGCCTGAACAATCAATGCTTATAGAATACTTTCAAATTACTGGACGGCAAAAATGTTATAAAATTAAAAGGAAGTTAGTTATTCCACGAACAGAGTGGCTGACTATTTTTGTTGCTGCTTAAAATTTCTGTTCCTGGAGATTTTGCAACAAATGCTCAGAAAAACGATGGAGAGGAAAGGAATCGTCAGTCTCAGGCAAAAATAGAAGTTTCTTTGAAGCTGTTGGGAGTGCTAATATTGTTTGTACAATAATGCAGGGGAAAAGTAATAGTGTATAGCTGTTCTCTGGACTTAAGAAGAGGGCCAAAATAGCAATGAACTGTATTGACTGCACTGGGGACTTATTTACAAAATCCAGCCTGGTTTCATGTACTTCCATCCCCTCAGGTATTACCTGACCTAATCCACAAACAATGTGATTGGGGATTCTTTTATTTCTACAAGTGAATTTCTCAGTTTAAAGGCTCTGACTCAGGCATGGGACATAGCCCTTTAATTTTAGCTAAGGCTGTATCTGATCAAGGATTTACACTTTTCTTGATTTTATTTTCCATGTGAAAATTACTGGTTACAGCTTAGACCAGTAGTTAAGAATAACATCCATAAAGATCTAATGGCATGAAAATTTTCTTTCAATACACTTTTCTGGATGCATTACAAGAAGAATAGAGTATTTTACGTATTTTATTTCTTAACAATGATATCCAACAGAATGGTAATGTTTTTATTTTGCCCTTCTATTATATTTTTCAGAGAAAAGTGCCCCAGATCTCATAGCACATTTTACAGCTGATTTCACAGATGCTGTAGATGGTTTTCAGCTGATATAAATGTTAAAAAATTAAAACTCCTTTCAGGTTTCTCATCTTCAAACTATTTATTCTAGCAGGAAAAAACAACAAATTTACAGGACCTGTTGTGCCAGCTCCTAAGGCAGGACGCACAGAAGCTTCAAGAGACCATTGTTTTACAGCTGCTCCTACTCAAAACCATTGCATGATTTTTCCACAGTCCCTTTGCTGCAGCATTCCAAGCCTGTAGTCACTGCATGGGCACTAGCCAGATCCTCTTAAATGTTCATGTTACAGCTATTAATTTTTTATAGCAAAAGTAGGGACTTTATGGCTGACTGAGCAAAGATTCAAGCCCCAACAAGGCAGTCTGGGTCTAATTGCAGCTCAGGATGGATAAAGCTTGATTGGACAAGTAATAATTATGTTATGTGTACTGGGCAGACTGCTATCTCACATAAATCTAACACCAAAGCTTCCTTGTAAGACTTGATTTTTGACAAGTTTAGAAGAAATTGCAAAATTAGAGAGGAGAAAAAGTCTATCTGCTAAAAGAAGTCCTTCTCATGAACATCATATGACAAGGAGTGGAAGTCTGAGCTCTCATCAGGAATTGCAATCTCTCTACTGTTTTAATTCAGATATGAGCCAGTCTAAAACCACGTTAGTACCGAATTATCACTAATTCTTGATGTAGCTCCTAGAAGAACGCATTCTTCTTTTGTAGAAAGTTGTTAAGCTGATGTTGAGGAGCGTTAAACTTTCAGTAGTACATTTACAGTGTAGAATGAGAGACACCCATCTGTTTATGAAGAATTACAGATCACTGCAGTCTTTCTGAGTATGTGGATCACCAGTTTTCTTTATTATAGCTTCTTTGTCTTTTTCTCCAGAAAGACAGAGAAAATGCTCTAGACTTTGCCAGGCCAAGACAAATCAGTATAAAGAAGTTCAGCTGGTTTATAAATAAGAACATCTTTAAAAAAAAAAAAAAGCCACTATCATTCTTCAACTAATCAATCCAATAAACTCAAGGTAACAGAGAGCTTAAAGGGTACTTAGGTAGTTACTAAAGCTTTTATTTTTTAAGCCAATGAGTCACATTCACATCCCACAGGAGCAGTGACTTAAAAAGAGAACATCACCAACTAATGGCTCTCTGTGAAATAAATCCACGGTCTCCAGAGACTGGCAGCAGGATGAGTCTCAACCTGCATAAACATTGCTGCTTTACCTAAACAAGCATCTTCATTAGAAATGTTGGTACAGACCCAAAGGAATAAGGGGATTAATCCAAGAAATGCTGAGCAGGTTCGCATTCTGGAGAAAAAGAGGTGGGTATTATCTCTGCCCTAAAATACAGTGATTTTAACCTTTAGGGCAGCACATTAAGTACAAACCATACAGAATTATTCAATATAAAAAATTGTTGTGACGTACATGTGTTGTCTCTGTTCAGAAAATTGTTAATCAATAGGGATTAATACTGTTTTAGGTGAAAAACAGTGAAATAAAAATATGCAGGTGGGCTGCTATCTCCATCCATTATACCATTTTTCAGCATTTAGGAGTGCTTTTCACCAGTTACGGTAAGCCTCCTTAGAAACAGATTTCAAACAAAGGAAAATAAATTAAAAAGGAAAATATTAAGAGGCAGCATTCAGAATGGATTTTAATAATCCCATTTGACTTCAGAATGGTCATCCATGTTCAGTTAACCAGGTGGTTTTGTTATTTCCAGTAGATTTATAAGTACTGAAAGAGCTAAATTAGCTCTACAGAATTCTCAGTAGTCATGAATAATATGGGATTAAGGGTATAGAGCAGTGCTCTGATTTCCCAGATTTACATCCTTTACTTGCCAATGTATGATAAATGCCTTACAAACCACTTTTCTCATTAATCCAATGCTGGTAGATGTGGCAGTGAAGGTGTTACTGCAAATGAGCAGAATTTTCTAATCCCCATTAATGTAACTGTTACAGTAAAGGTATCTGACACACAAGCCTTACGATCTTACCTCATTATAAGAGAAACCACTACAGTTTAATAGCCATAATTTAGCCAAAACTATATATTGCTTGGTCAATCTTCTTCTGAAGGTGGGACAAAATTTGTGGCCTTTGTGAGAGGCTCATTAGTTAAAGCTGAAAAGCTCCGATGTGGCAGAGTGTCCTTCTCCTCTCTCGTCAGCGCATTATTTTGTGGCACACAGAGCAGGTGAAGACTTTCAATGGGAAAAGGGAAACAGACTGGGCTAAACAATCATTCCCATGGTATGAGCCAGGGCAAAAACCTGATTACACAGACCATGAATGTGGAAGGATGTGTCCTGCATATCATGTATATTTATATCTATGTATGTATATATATATATATATATATATATATAAACTATATTGACCTATGCACACAAACTGTGGTACATATAAATTATTAACTTCAGAGCTAGAAGATCAGATTATTCACATTACAGTTTTCAGCAGGGTGATGACTTTAGTAACAAGATGCTGATTACCTGCAGCTCAGTGGGGCTCTCCCAGTGTTCCTCACCTTAATACACAAAAACATTAATTTATCAATGATGAAAATGTACTGAGGCCTAGACCAATGTAAGACCAGCTAACAAATTCTTCAGTTCTTTAGTATTTTAATAGCAAAATACTGACTGATGTGCAAAGCCTTTCAGTGCTCAGTATGCACCATGTAACTTCATGATGCTCACCGTTTTTTCTTTTAAATCCGATGTTCACTTTGGTTCCAAAATGTTTTGGAAATTAATCTTGTTTTCATTGGAGTTAGTAGGGATGTTCTGATCTCCTTTAATAGTCCAAGATCAAGCCCTCACTGAACACACATATATTGAGCAACAGGAAAACAATGCTATGAAGAGAATGCGGCTGCAAATTTTTTTAAAGAAATGTCCTCTTCTGATGGTATAGGATGAGATCAAGAAGAAGAGTAAAATAACTTCCCCAAGAAATGACTGGCTGTCATCCACTACCTACAGCTCTAAAAGGACAGTGTTCTTCAGTGCCACCTTTCTCAAAGAGCACTTGGGCTCTCTTTGTCAAAGTGTATTTCTGGTGATTTTGCACCCATAGGAGATTACTAGTGTTTCAGGAAAGTAAAAAAATAAAATCAATGTCTACTGGTTTTGAGGAGAAATGAAGCTTTGGCAGGATTAAGAAAGGGCTGCACTAGGCATGCCTGACAGCTAGAAAATAATGTTTCCAGAAACTATCACCTAGTAATTCCCACCACTCTTTTTCTTCTGAGGAAAAGTTAGGTAAGTAGTTTGATCATCCAGTTTTCCATTTAGATTTTCAAAAACTGCTGAAGAAGCAAGCTTGCTGGTAGAAAGATCTTCCTTTTGTTTTCAATGGTTGTTGCATCTCAAGCAAGAAATGTCTTAGACTGTCCACAAGTAGACGTGATTACTCAATACTGAATTAATAAAAATGAAGTAAAAATATTTTAGTCCCAAAAATTATTGTCTGGGACTGAGAGGAGTGAAAAGTCATTTAAATCTATGTGACTAAAAAGTAAATTTTTTTATACATGTTAGTGTAAACAATGAATTGACTTCTCTAATTAATTCTTCACAAAGACATTCAGAGAGCAGTAGAAAAAACTGGGAAAGGATGAAATGGGATGATTACATCACTTGAAGATTCTCAAGTTGTTTTGTTGGCTTGTTGTACAAATGCTGCCTTCTGCAGTGAGCTCTGTAAAAACATTCAGCTGCTTGTTTTCATGGCTCCTAGTTAACGTTTTCACTCACAGGGTTTCAGCATTTCATGGACAAGCACCCCAAACACAACTCAGGTGAACTCAGCGTCTGTTGGGGAGGTTTGCTCTCACTGGAGGTGGATCGGCTTACAGAAAATATCACAGATCTTTTTTTTATTCCTCCCCTGCTTAAATTATGTACATGTCTTAGAGAGAAAAATGGTTGGAGGCAAGAATTTGTAGGTAGTTTATTTACAGAACTCTGCTGATTTGCACTGCAAAAACATCTGAGACCGAGGGTCTGTTACTATGCTTAGATATAGAGAGGAAGAAATCCAGTCAAATGTTTCTATTCCCAAAGCTGGTCTCATGGTAAAGCTGATAGAGCACCTATTTAAAATGAGTAACTCCTCGTAAGGATGGAGTTGAGCAATGACAGCAGTCTGTAAAGTCTGATATCTAAACAGATTTCTCCTCTGAAGTTATTTGTTATATCTTGTAAATATAAGTAGGGCCACTCTAGCTTTATCTCTGTACACTTAGCTTGACAGAGTCACTCATCTCTGAGCATACAGACTCTGTAAGGTTTTGACTTCACTTCTTTTTATAACATTCTTTTGTGATGGTGTATTTAAATGAAGTTAGACATGGGTTTTTCTACGAAAGAAGTTATTTTTGTTTCTTCTGCCAGGTTTTCTTGCCAGATATATGTCTCTGAACTACTCTCTATATTTTTTCATAATCAGGTCTATCTCACACTAGCCTTCATTTCATATGGATCCATGACTGATTTTGGTGCTACAATAAAACATCCTTCTCTTATCGTACACATTACATTTTTCTGCCAGTCATGAATTCACTTTACTTCACACTCATTCACTTGCTTAATCTCCACATGAAATCGTTACAACTTGAAGCTGACATAGTCTTTCAAAACGACTCCCAAACAGTAAATCACGCCACATTCCACTCTCTTCCTACTCTGCTCTACACAATTTAGCACTTAATGAAAGGTACGCAGAAAATGCACTTGAATCCGGCAGTGAATCACAATACAGACTGCTGGTAACAAAGCCCTTACCTTTTTAAATGCATGATGGTCTCTAAGTAGCACAGAAATCGTAGCCCAAAAAGCAGGTATGCCTTGCGATGTGCGGTGACAGTTTACACCCTATTTTCTTCACCTCCCTTCTTACAGCATGCTACATCTAGTTCATGCTGCTGTCGCTGGGATTGGCTGGTGCATCTCAGAGGCGCACACAGGACTCCTGCCCGGAGCACCCTGCAGCCTGCGTTAACTCTTTGCGGTGACGCCTCTGCTCCCGCTGCGGGCGGCCCCGCCGAGCCGCACGGACGGGCGGCTGCAAGGCACGCACCGCTCCCTGACGGGGAGAATTCTCCTTTCCCCGCAAAACGAGCTGCCCTCGGCTGCCGAGGGTGGGGAGAGGCTGGCCAGGGGCCGCGGGGGAGAGCACGGGGGTCCCGCACCGGGACCGGTGCTGCCGCCCGGCTGCCGCTGCTCGCTCCGCCCGGAGCCGGAGCCCCTCCTGCTGTCGCCTTGTCACCGGCGCCTCCCGCCCCCTCCCCGGGACGTGCCTCGGGGACACCAGCGCGCCGGGGGAGCGGGGCAGATTCAGCCCGGGCGGCTGAGCAGGCAGGCTGGACGCTGACACGCGTCCTGAAAGGTGTTCCCTCTGCCGGAGCCACCTCCCTGGATGTCCGCCTGCAGCTGCCAGTGTGGGAAATCAGGACATTAACTCCCGGCCAAAAGGGAGTCCCAAATCCACACAGCTTCAGGGGCGATGGAGGTAATCCTCGGCAACGAAGCCAGACACGGGCAAGCAGGGCGCCTGGACACCTAAATACATGGAAGGGAGATGTTTGGGAGCATTATCTCAGGAATGGGACACGGGTTAGGCAGGTGTTCCCCCACCACCAATCTATTTTACAAAAAGCAAAAGAACCAACTACGGCAGAGAAACATACCGGCTTGCTGCCCGGTATTCCTCTGTTTTTTCTGAGTCATCCAGCCCCATGTGAGCAGAAGGTATTCCTGGGCTGGGAGTGCGGAATGCTAGAAATCAAGGGTAATGGGAAGCTTCTCTATTAACCATGTCTGACCCTTGCTTGTTTCAATCGCCCATTAAGCCGACATTACTTGCATTGATTTATTTGGTGTTGTATGCAAAGGATTTGGTGTGTGTCCCCTCGCCTTCCGCTGAGTATAGAAATGCCACCCGGCCCAACCTGTGTCACTTTTACTGCCCAGACACCGGTTTACTGCCATCCGTCACAGCGTCTGTGAGCTAAACAACTCCACTGCCCTCCTCCTGTGTCCTACCATCTCCCATCCCCGTCGGCAGAGGGAATATCGAGTGCTCTTAAACCTGGGAAATATTCTGCTGATGGGCACAAAAATCTCTTCTGCAGAGCGCTAGCATTTAAGCAGCACGGCAAGGCGATGATCTCTGGCTGAGCTATTCCCACTACAAGTTAATTCCCTCAGGACTTGCTGTTTTGTTTTGGCGGTTTTTTTCTTTCCTAAAGGTTTGGGGGGGGGGCGTCGAGGGTGG
>VZRL01004885.1:43415-148546 GCA_013397895.1 Origma solitaria
GGGGGGAGGAGAAGAACAAGAGGGGGAGCACACTCTGCCATTGAAGGGGCCATTGGTCTTTCCCGTCTTCTGCTTGCCACCAGGCAATAAATTCGGATCTTGTTATTTCTCTCTGGCATCTCTACCTGCTTGCAAGCCTTTAGCACCTTCCTTGTGATCTCTGAATGTACTGCTTTGGAGCCATGACCGCGCGCACACAGCCACACACACACACTTATCCTGCGCCCAAATGACAGAGTTACATGGAGCCCGGTCAATACCTCCCCACGAGAGGTAACATGTTTCCTCCCTACATTCTGCTATTGACCGTGGTGGATCTCTGCCGCTAATTAGAGACACTGAAATCCTGGAAGTATTAATCACAAATAGCACTCTGAAGGCACTTGTCCTTTTTAAAACATGACGTGTTTATTTCCCTTGGTTTCTCTCTCTTCTCCTTTTCTAAGAAGCCCCTACTTGATTCGAGAGACCTCCCTCTACCATCTGCCTCAGGTAGATGTATAGGTGGGTATACGTTTTGTGAAGATGACGCCTCGCTCCTATCCCGTGCTCCTCAGGAGCCAATTTTGGCCAGCCAAAAATACAGGTATGCCCGAAAATAGTAATAAATAAAATCAGGTGCGGTGGGATTGAGGCATGAGTAAAGGGCACGGAGCGTGCGGCAGCAGCGGCTGGATAGAACCCCCGGCAGCAGCAGGACAGAACCCCCGGCAGCAGAAGGACAGACCCCCCGGCAGCCGCAGGGCAGGACCCCCGGCAGCGTCTGCTGCTCCCCAGCACCCCCGGCCACTGCCACCTCCCAGCACATGCGACGGGACATTAGGTCTGTAAACCCTTTCCTATCCCGTCTAGAGAAACCCTCCCCACCCGCAATCCAGTCCAAGTTCTTCGGGAGATGGGGAAGAGCAATGAACTTTTCCACCTGATCTCCCGCACAGATTGCCAGACATTCCACAGGCACGCTCAGGGCTCCCTCAGGCGCCAGCAGCCCTGTCCTTTCCCCGGCACGGGGAGAAACGCTGAGCCCATGCAACGTCCACGCGAGCGGCTCCGTCCGCAAGGGTTAAGGCAGGGAACGGAGAAGGTACCGTGCCTGATGGAAACATGCATCAAATGTGATGAATAAGCAGCGGAACGGTGCAGGCTCTGGAAGCGATGCTGCGGTGCGCGCTGCAATCAGCGCCGAGCGCGGTGACTGGGAATGAATGTGGGCACAGAACTGGTGTTTCCTAATTCCTTCGAGTTCAGCAAGTGGAGCTAGCCCGTATAGAAGCAAGGCGAAGCAATACTTTTTTTAATTTATTTTTTTCTTTTCTTTTTATTTTTCCCTGCTGTTTTTTGGTGTCCTTTCTGTTGGAAACACGCCACCTGAATGCGAAATCAAACCTACTCACCAGGTGAAATTGCAGGAGGCGAAGCGGCTGTGCATAAAACGTATCCCGGATCCAAACATATAGTCCATGATCTGCGGCTTCAAGCTAGAGGAAGGCTGATCAGGGTGGGGGGACTTCGGGAACCAGCAGCAGTTCTGTGTGTGTGTGACAACCCATTTACACCGTGCGTGCCTGTCTGTGTGTGTGTGTAGGACAGAGAGGCTCCAAACCCAAAAGGGGGGAAAGAGGGTGGGGAGAAGGAGGAGGAGAGAGGGAAGCAAACCCGAATAGAAAGAGGAGTTGCGAAGAGGGATGGGATTTGCTGGAGTAGAGGTGTGTTTTTTTGGTGGTGATGGAAGCGATTCTCGAGGAAAGAATAACAAATTGTGGGATCTCAGCAGCAGGCAGGAGGAGAGGGGATTTGCCCAGGCGGGTGGAACACAGACGAGACCGCGCCGAGGAGCGGGAGGCGGGAGCGAGCGGGGAGGGCCAGAGAGCGCCGGGGCTCATTCCGGCAGCCGCAGCCGGGGGCCGGGGGGCGACGCTGGCCGGGGCTCTGCCGGGCTCCGCAGCCTCCCTCGGGTGGGGGCGGGGGATGGGGGAAGGAGAGAGGGAGAGCGGCACTGCCGGGGGCAGCTGCCGGAGCCGGGGCACGGCGGGGACAGGGCTCGGCCCGGGGGCAGAGCGCCCGCCGGCTGCGGNGCGCCCATATGGACCGGGTAAGAGCATTCTAGCCTCCTGGCCGGCCCCCACCCTCGGCCAGCCCTTTGTTTCACATCCTTTAATTGTACTTCTTCTGCAACCCGGCTCTCCGCCGGTGCCCTGCATCCTCCCCGGCCAGCGCCGCTCTCCCTCCGACCCCGACAGGGAAGGGCTGCAGAGAGATCCTTGAGCGGGGAACCGGCTTATGGGAGCGGCTCGGGGATGCGACACCGCGGCGAGGAACGCTTGCGGGGGAGAGGGGAGAGACGATGGACGGAAATGTCCCTGCTCATCACCCCGGTCCCTCTCCTGCCCGGGTAAGCAGAGCATCTCCCCTCCATTGCCCCTGCTTCTCGATGCTGCCAGGCTCTCGGTATGGAAATCACGAGCTGGCTCGGTGGAAAAAAATCTCCCTTTTCCTTGCATAGTGGCTCCGGAATGCGTGTGGAATCTCAAGGTGTGTGGGGGAGAGGGAGGCAGCGCCAGCATTTATGGAGCTTGATGTATGTCCCCCCCTGTCCTGGTCCCTTTTTTACACCCGTGCTCTAAGCAGACATGCGTTCATAGCTAATAAAAACGCTTCTGCCTGGGTGTAATTGGGCTGAGAGCTTAGTGCGAATAAACTGAAAGCCAGTCCGTGTTGGGGAATAGCCTGCAGATCAACAAGGAGCTTTGGCAGCCCTGCAATGTAGCCTGGCTGTGTTCTCCTGATGCTTCCCTGGATCAATAAGCACAATAACCATACAGATTATGTGTTGTATATGTTAGGCAATATGGAGAGACCAGCAGCGTTACACCAGCACTTGTCTGCTGTGCTGTATGTGGTCATCAAAAGGGATGGTAATTTCTATTGAGTCTTTTGATAAAGAAGCTTTTTGTCTTCTCTCAATTATCTCTCTAAGCAGTGTGAAGCGTTCATGTTTGTTTGCCAGTCTGGCAGTTTTATGTTTCCAGAATCTGCTGGGAAAAACTCGGAGATCACAGAAACCCAAGATTCCTCTGGCATCACATTGGTTTGTTCCTGTCAGCATGTTTAATCATTTTTATGCTAAAGAATTGTGGAATGAGCTGATCTTAGCAATGATTTACCCTGCTTCGGGTTTTATTGACTTTTTCTTTAGTGAGGAGATAAGAAAAGGAGTGAAGGAAAGACGTTACTGTTTGTAAAAGAAAAAATGCAGTGTCCATTTCAAATGTAGTTTCTGTTGAATATGTAGACATATATACGATTCCTTCTGCAGTTATAAAAACAGAAGGTACAGCAACAGGTAGCAATCTCTGCCCCCTTCTCTCCCCTTCTCTCCTCCCCTTCAGTTCCTCCTGACAAAATGCTAGTTATGAAGGTCAGCTGTTTATGTAAAGATTGTGTGTTTTCTAACAAAGACTGTTACATATCAAGCCTGCAATGACTGTCAAATAGACTTGGGATTCAAGACACTCAGTAAGGATACTGACCATTTTCTAAGACTGATAAAATCCCAAAGAAAACAAAAGACAGATGTAGTGTGTGACTGGGATGGATCAACAGCGCCAGGGTGCACTGGGCAGCAGCACCTTCATGGCAGTGTTTGGTACTGCAAATACCAGCAAGATCCATTCGACCTTTATATTATATATGTGTGTGTGTGTGTGTGTGTGAGAGAGAGAGAGAAGGAGGAGAGACAGAATATATAAAAAGAGATTTGCTGGTGTGTTAATGTTTTTCTGCTCTTCCCTTCAGGTTTCTTCCTCTCTATTGATGTCCTAGGCTGAACTTGCTTTGCAGCTCCTTCACACCAAAAGTAGATTAAATCAGCCAAGGAGGATTTTGAGTCTGACCAACATCACCTTCCCAATAAAAGAGATTCACTTCATTAGGCTTTGGCTCAGACACTTCACGGTAAGGTGGAGTTTCCATTTCACAGGACCCAGAGGTGCAGTGGACATAGTCTGATCTTTATTTCACCATGCTCCCTTTTCCTCCCTGCCACCTTCTTTCACCTAGAGAGCAGAACAAATTGGTTTCCTCAGCTAGTGTCAACTTTTTTATTTTTTACACTTTAAGTTTCTTTTCCACTTTAAATTTAATAAAAAGATTCTGATATTATTCACTTCATAGAATCACAGAATCACAGAACTATGAAATAGTTCTGTTTGGAAGGGACCTTAAAGATGATCTGGTTCCATCCCCTTGCCACATTGCACTAGAACAGACTGCTCAGAAAGATTATGTCCATTACCTAAAAGTTTTAAAAAGTTACTTGGAATTACAACATAGATCTTTCCCTGTGGTAAACTTCAAAACCTAACTGCCACCACAGTTCGATTTGAGCCCTTAAAATTATTCTGAAGCAGAGTTAGAGGGTTGTAGAAGACTATGATGCCTTTTGTTCAGTGGTGCTAATAATCTATGGCCTTAAAATATGATATTATAAAATCTCACCCTAGGGCAGAATATTGAAGTCACAAATAGTGGAACAAACTGTACTTGAAAGATGCAGAAACTTGTATCACCACCAAAAATGTTGAATCCAGACTGGGACCCTGTCTGCAGCAGCATCATGTGAGAGGGGAGTGGAACATCAAATCCTCCCCTCCCAAAAGCCCTGTGGCCCTGAATTATAAGTAATTAGATTCCTTTGTCCTGAAATCTGCGTTTAATAGCAGTGAATATCTGTGTTGGTAAACACGTTTTAACAACTTATCCCTTTTTTTTTTACTTCATATAATCAGACTTTTGATCCTCTGTCTTCCAGAACCTGCTGAGTGCTTCTCTTTAGCTACTGAAAAATGTATGTAATTTATTAAGGCAGTTCAGTAGTTACCCTTAGTTTGCAACAGGCAAACCTATTATGCAAACAGTAGTCACCTTCTTGCAGTGCCATCCGTCTCCCAGCTATAATGAATTCTCTGCATGCTACTCTGCTGTAAATTCTCCATCTAAAAATTCCATCCACTGTGTGTTTTGTCAGGGGAAACTGTACTTGACTTTTGAAACAGTTGGGAGGAGCAAAATGATAACCTACTAAAGTGCCTTGCCCTTAACTGAAATTATGGCAAGTAATTAATGTTAGAGCAAAAAGACTTAGACTTTGGACTGCTTATGTTCCTAGTGTTTCTGCGTGGGTGAAATCTTTTTTAGAAGTCTGATTTGAATGTCAAATTTGCATATTTATCCAGAAAACATAGGGAATGTTTAATTGCCTGTGTCCAGTGTTCTTCTTTTTCTTGGGAAACAATATTTCACATATTCATGAGTTTCATTTCCAGTTACTGTTTGCATCCATAAATTGCACTGCATATCTAAACAAGCCCAGTATTTGCTCATTATAGAAACAAATATGCCATATTTAGAATTTTGCTTTGTAATCATATCAGAGACTCCTGGTCACAGAGGAGATGTTTCTACTCCAGTGTTGTAGTGGGTGTGGCAGAGCTGGAGTTTGTGTTCCCAGAGCAGCCCTCAGTGCTGTGCTTTGCTCTGGGAGCTGGAAAGGTGCTGATAACACACCAGTTTTGGCTACTGCTGGACAGGGCTGGCACAGCCTCAGCGCTGTCTCTCAGCATTCCCTGCCATCAAGGGCTGGGAGTGGGCAAGATCCTGGGAAAAGACACAGCTAGGCCAGCTAGCCCAAACCGACCGAAGGGATATTCCAGACCATATGACATCGCCTCAGAGACAAAAGCTAAAGGGAGGAGGAGGAATGGGGATGAGGATGTGTTGTTTACAACATCTACCTTCCAGAGCAAAGGCTCCATGTGCTGGAGTGCTGCTTCCTGGGAAGAAGCCGGACCTCACTCACTCATGGGAAGTAGAGAATAAAATCTTGGGGATTTCTCTTTGCCGGTGAGCACACAGCCTTTCACTTTTGTGTTAGTAAACTGCCTTATCTCAACCTGTAAGTTGTTTTCCATCTTATTTTCTCTCCACTGTCCTGCAGGAAGGGGGCTTGGTGGGCACCTGGTGTTCAGCCAAGGTCAAATCACCGCAGCCAGTCAGGAACTTATCACCATTGCCCCAACCCTCAAGTCCCTGCATTCAGAGAGGTAGGGAGAGGATCAGGAGTCCTCCCAATCTTGTGTCCAGTCCGCATGTTGGACCTGTGCCAGGGAAGGTGGGGAGTGATTCCAGCAGTCACTCTCTCTCTCTCTCATCCTGCCTGATTCTCCTCAGCCCACTCACCTTCTTGCGGAGTTCTGAGGTCCTCCAGATGAGGACACTCCCCACGCTGTGCTCTGCTCTAGAGCACTTTGTTGTGGTGGTGCCGGATCTGCTCATTTCAGCAGCTGTGGTGAGGTCTACCCAAGCTTTCTCTTCTCCAAGAGAGAGACCTAAGTCATTCAGTGCTTCCTCACAGGGCAGATTCTCCAGCCCTTTGATCATCTCCATGGCCTTCCTTTGGCCCTTCTCCTGTCTTTCTGCTTCTTTCTCAAATTGTGGGGACCACAACTGGACACAGCACTCCAGTTTCTTCCCTAGGCTCTGGTCCATGGCAGGGGGGTTGGAACTGGATGGTCTTTAAGGTCCCTTCCAACCCAAACCGTTCAGTGGATGTGGGCGCAGCATGATGGGCACGGTGGGATGATCCATCCCTGTCCAGGCCCGATTCGCTGCTGCTGCCACGATATGCAGCTGACTCATGATCAGCTTGCTGTCCATCAACGTATTTTGACCTACGCATTTTTGCTTTAACAGAAATATGATTCACTCCAATAATATTATACTCACTGAGTTTTTCCTCACTTGCAGAGGAAATTATCTTTAGGATCTCCCAACATTTCACTTACAGAAAATGAGCTAGTACTGCAGAATTTCTTCATATTTTCAACAAAATCAAAGAAATATAATGTTTGCTTCTTCACTTGCCCTGTCCTTTGGCAGCAGGGGATGAACTTAAAGGCTGGGGGTTTTTCAGGCTTCCGCTGTCAGTGAAGCACCAGTTTTCTGAGACAGAATAACCTCTTTGAAGAGGTGGTGTTTCTCTACTGCTTTCAGAAGGTATTAATTGCAAGACCTGTAAGCTGACATGAGCTCAGCAGACATAGCCAGACACACACATCTATGAGGGATACAATAACACCTGAGATGTGGAGGCATGAACTTCTCCAGGAGCTGCCAACCTAGTGACCCCTGTTCCTGGAAGATGTAAGGCTATTCTGTCAAGTCTTCACAGTTGCTGTCATCTGTGCCAGGTAAGGTGCGGCAAGGTTGCCTCCTTGCGCTCTAAAGATACACAGCAGCCTGAAGAAATCACTGTGTCTAAGAATGAATGGAGGGACTTGATGGCTGTCCTGTGGTAGGCTTTGTTTATAGTTGTAAATTCTTAGCACATAAGGCTAATCACATCTCACACTGCCATCACACAGTGTGAGATGTAAAATCAGGTGACTTTAAAGTGCTCCCAACCTTGACATTAAAACTGAAAAGGTCAACAGAAAATTAGGTAGTTGTCTTCAAATCCATGGGAAAATGACAATAGCAGTGTGCTGCTACATGTTACTGATTCTATTACTATTTTTTTGAGTTCAGGCATATCTTGGCCATGGTTCAATGATGAATGGCCATGCAGGCAAAAATATGGGTTTGCCATTTTTAAAATAACCTCTGATGTATTCAGGTATTTTTTCTTGCTGACTGGACTTTAGAAAATCACAAAAGCCTCTGTTACTTTCAAAAATATGAAAAAATATTTGTAGAGGAAAAGGTAAAGGAGGACATGCATCTTAAATCATGTTGAAGTGTTGTGGTGGAGATTCCCATGCATCAAATGCCTGTTTTTCTTAAGACAATATTATTCAGTGGCTGTAGTAGCTCGGTAAGAGAAGGAATGTCCCATGAATGCAGTATAATCTGTACTTGCAGTAGCTGTTATGATGGATTTAGAATGGAGGCTGTTCTTTCACAAGCACTGACTTTGCAAGCACTGTGAGAAGCGCTGGCCTGACACCTCAGCGTATCTGTAGAGGAACTGAGGTGTAATTTTAATGCGCTTGTGTTTAAATAAAGAAGTCATGCATCTTCTATTGAGTTTTAGCCCCACCTGTCCTTGGAGTTGGCACACAGACTTAAAAAATATCCTACCTTTTGGTGTTGTGTTACTTCTGCGTAGTCAGAAATGAATGCCTTCCAGACTAGGCAAGGTATTAACACAAAAATTAACACTCCTCTTTCTGGAGAGTTTGGATCTAAAATGCATTTGAATTAATGGTGGAGGACAGAAGAAGTTTTGAAATTAATAGAAGACCCCTCAATGCATTTTCTGGCATGAAGACCAAGACACACATTTAGAAAAAATGAGGTTTTGGAAGGGTGGTGGAGTCAAGTGAAATTCAGTTGATGCCTTGCAGTGCCAAGGAATTGTACAATAGAAAGGTAGAGCTTTACAAGGTGGCTGTGCTGTGAAGAAAAATTTGTAGAGACTGCAATTTACATTTGGAAAATAGATTATTTTACAGATATTGGTTCAATTTGATAGTCATTCCCTGAATAACATCTGCTGCATTATCTCAATAAATCTGGTTATCTCCCATAGAAATGAGCTGAGCAAAAGATCTGTAGTAAGATTTGAAAATAACCTTTCTTATTAAGTATCATTAACTCATAAGAATCAAGCTACATGGCCACTAATGACAATGAACAAGAACAATACAGTTTCTTGAACATTCTGTTTCATGCATTTCCAGTCTCTAGTCTGCATTTAAAATGCAACAATTTTAAAAGCATTTATCATTTACCTGGGCCATGGAGCTAATGAGGCAGAAAAAGAATGAAGAATTTGTATGGATGAACTCCATTACCTAATTTCCAGCTCAAAGGTAACAATATGAAAAATAAGCAATATATGTATAAAGTCGTGTATTCTTTGTTTGCTTTTCACAGTTCTTGTCTTGCAGCAGTCTGCATTGAGTCATTATGGCACACAACAGGTCTGTGCCTTGTCAGCAGCAGCCGTCACCCTTGGGATGTTGCCTTCCAGCTGCTGGGGGATGAGAACAGGACGATGTCAGCTTCCCTTCTCACTCACAAAGGAAAGGAGGCAGTAAGAAAGATGCCTCTCCCATCATTTATTTGATTACATTCTCCATTTGTCAAAGCAGTGGAGCACAAAACCCATATGGATTTTGTGAAGCACTCTGGAATCTGCTGGGTTGTAAGCGTACATTTAAAACTTCAGCAGACAAGGATGGCTTCATGTCTTTAGCATGTGTTTTGCTGAATCACACACCAGCAGGAATCTATACTTTTAAAGTGGTGCAAAATGCCTTTACCAGACAGCCATCTTTCAGTTTCATTTCTTTCAATGAGATTAGAGAGACAGTAAATGAAATCTCAGAACATGGTTCAAAAAAGTCACGCGTTCAGTTTCGAGTTAACTGTCTTTATTTTCCTCAGCCCTAGAAATAACATTCACTTTTTGGCTGAACTCTTGACTCAGTAGAACACTAAGTCTTGTTCCTGGTTGGACATTAGGAGACCAGACATCTGTTCTCTCCTTTTTTTTTTTTTTATTCAGGTAAAACATGAAAAGTAGAACTGACAAAATGCATTGACATGGGATAATCTCAGTGTTCCCATTAGTTGTGCACTTTAAATGGCTGAGTAAAAAAAACCCAACAACATAAAAGCAAAAGGAAACAGTACAACCCTGAGGAAACATTCTCACTAAGCATTGTTTGGACAATGTTTGGAAGTAATTGCACAATTAATTATCAGTATATAATTGGCATTATACATATATTATACTGGGAGTATATATATTGGCACTTTTTATTTTTAGAAGATTGAGCACTATTAGAGTCTGAATTAACTTTGAAGATAGAAGCTGGTATGTGTATTAATCCAAACATGGTTGGTATGGTTTAACCAATCTATACCCTACAACTGTGCCTTACAGTTAGTGCTCCAATCATTTTAAGAAATAACCATAGCATGATTTTTTTACAAAATTCAGTTGTCAGGATTATTGTATTTTTAATGCAAAGACTTGCATGAATAGCAAAAGAAAAAAAGTGCTGTTACAATTAAATGAAGAAAACGTTTATTTTTTCAGTATTAAAATAAGAAAGCCAAAGGCGGGAATATTCATCTTGTTCTACCACAAAAAAAATAAAAGGAATTCTCAGAAATGAATTTTCCTTTCACTATAGGAGGAAAAAGATCAGTGAGGTATACCAAAAAAGCCCTCTACTGCCACACCTGTGAGACAAGTCACTGCTGCAAAAATAGACATCACCACTTTTCCACAGCAGCCATTGCTCAGAGCCTGCCTTGGCATCAGTCTGTCAGTGGCAGGTGGTCACAGATGACCTTGGCATCAGCTGGGGGTTTTTGGTTTAGTTTTGTTGTTGCTGTTTAGGGGTAGGTTTTTTTTACAGTCTTTAAACTGTTTTTGTCTCGATCCATGAGTTTTTCTCACTTTTACCTTTCCTGTTCTTTTCTCCTATCCTGCTTCAAGTGGAGAGGGCAGGGAGGAGGAGTGAAGAAGCAGCTGGGTGAGCTGCCAAGCCAGTTAGTTAAGTCTCCACAGGCTCCAGGACCAGGTCTGGAGATGGAGAAGTCATTCTGCCTCAGCAATTGTGGATTTTTTAAAACAGAATGGCCTTGTCTGTCAAATACTGCAGCTCCATGCAGCTTTCCTTTTTCACTATTCTCAAAGTCTGTTAAATAGATACTTATCTGTGATCCTACTAAATGTAGGAAAGCACAGAAAATAAGAACAAACCCTTAAGAAGGTGTGAGTACATTCTCATACAAAAAGTACCAATATAATTAAGCTCGGTTTTGCTGTAGTGTCTCCACGAGTAGCTGTCGATCACAATCATGTTTCTCTGCTCAGTGAGTTCTGTTTGTTTGTTTGCCATTGCCTTTGGTCATTTATTTCCTTGATACCTCAGCACAGTTTGTACATTTCCTACTACTCTTGCCTGTGGCTGAACACACGCAAAAATAAGTCATTCACAGAAACACTGAGGCTCAGCTGTCCTTGTTTGCTGCGACTTTGCTGAGAGGTCTGTGTGGGACCAGTGAACAGGGGAGGGATTGGCAGAGCTGCTGCAGGAGATAGGTAACAGCATTTATTGGTATTTAACACTTCCAGTGAAGCTGCATCTCAGGGTATGCAGATGCAGATTCATTTGGGAAGCTGAAAGGCTTTATCACCTTAGCGAGGGTGTGCGGGACCCCAAGCATGTGCTGTGTGATGTGAGTGAGGCTGTGCAGCACCAGCTTGCCCTGGATCACTGAGGGTTCATCACCCACTTAGGCACACCTCTGAGAAGGATCACTGCAGGATCTTATCGCTGCCTTAACCCTTCATCACATTGCCTGCTGTTGTATCTCGTGCTTGCCTGTTATGCTCTGATCCTGCTGAGGTGGGAATTTTTTGGTTGAGGAGGTCTGGCTCATTGTAAGTTTGCCCACATGGCTCCTGCAGGGTTCCAATGCTGCCTTGGAGTATCACAGGAGCACAGCAGGAGAGGAGATACTGCTGATCCATGGCATGCCATCACACAGTGATCACTTCTACACATACCTGTTTGCAACTAAGACATTAATTTATGTTTTCTATTAAAAAATCATTAAAACATGTGAAAATCCAAGCTGATATGGAAATACATATTTTTCATAATGTCAGCAAAATAAGATTGCAAAATTATTCCCGATTTAATTGCAAGTTAGAAGAAATTCAAAACATACAAGTTTTTAATTTGGAACAGTAGCTAATAGTTTCAGTTGTCAATGAATATTTGGGTTTTTGAATATTTCTTTTTTAGAAGCACACAGGGTAGACAGACACTTGTTGTTGAATCAGATCCTCTGAACCTTGCCTTGCAGATTGCTGGCTACCTGAAGTAAGCCCCATAACCACAAATTTTACTTTAGGTCAGAGAAAAATTCCTTATGTTCATGTTCTATTGGCCAATTTCTGACAGATTTTACCGGGAATTTCACTGCCAACTTGAAATCAACTTCAATTGTAAATACATTCAAGGATTTCATTTGAACTGTAGTTAACATAAACTTGCCATTAAACTGAAAAATTTAAAAAAACTAAAAACACAACCAAGACTCAAATCTTCCACTTCTTCAAAACTGCAAAATTCTTCAAATAACAAGTCCTTTTCATTTTTAGAAGCCTGTGAAGAAATGAACCTAACAACACGGACTGAAGGTCACCAGACATTAGGGGTTTTTAAATGTTAGGTATTTCTATAAAAATACAAGATTAAATGTCTTTCAAACTTTTTTTTGCATTTCATTCAGTTCATGTTGGCATGTAGATGGTCTTTTTCTGCAAGGCACCACATGCAACACTTAATAAAGAAACTGTTTAATTGTCCTGGTTTCAGCTGGGATGGATATTTTCTTCTTAGGAGCTGGTACAGTGCTGCGTTTTGTCTTTAGAATGAGAACCAAGTTGATCACACACTGATGGTTTGGTTGTTGCTCAGCCGCCCTTACCCTCAGTCAAGAACTTTTCCTTATTTAATTTATTTCAGTTATTAAACTGTTCTTTTCTCAGCCCATGGGTTTTACCCTTCTCCAATTCTTCTCCCTGTCCCACTGGAGGGGGTGGGGCTGAGTGAGCAGCTGAGTGGTTCTTCGTTGCTGGCTGAAGTTAAACCACAACACTAATAAATAAAGTAGTGTTTTATGCTTGTCACAGGTAATAGTGGTGCACTTTACAGTGGATTAGTCAAACAATTTCCCTTCCTGTTGGGCTCTAAAGTTGGCAAGCAGCAAAGAAGAGCTCTTTGGCATAGTCTGCCAATGAGTCTACTGTTTATAATAGTACTGGGAGTATTTTTCATTTGAAAATCAGGATTTGGAACAATGAAGTGATTTTAAGTTATGCTGTTTCTGAATGTGGTTATTGCACAGTAATTACTGCATCATTACCTGAAACATCTTGCAGTGCTGAAAGTGAAAACCATTATCCTAAAAAGTTTTATATTTGATTTTTTTATTCAAGTTAGCTAAAGGACATGCAGAGTGATCCTGCTAGCTTCTACATAAAAATCTACTTTATCCAAAATTCTTCTCATCCTACTCAGACACGGTCCTCTGTTACTCAAAGAATCCTCTCCCAAAACACATCACTATAATGACTGATGTCTCTGGCCAGCATTACATACAGTCTTATCTGTCCACAGAAAAGTTTTCCTGAAGACGAGTATATAAGCTCTCCCTCTTCTCAACAAATATCAAACCTAGTCTCTAAGTAGCTTCATAAAAAATTCTTTAAAACACTTTTTGGTAATCATCATCATAAAGGTAAGATCTCTACCTATATTCTCAATGACCTAACCCTTCAGCACTAGAGCTGGCAGTAATCATACACAAATCACAAAGTGCTCCATGTGCCTCCTGTCACAGAAATAATTTATACTCATGGTGGGTTGAATCTCGCCAGCTACCAGATGTTCACCCTACCACTTCCACTCATAGAATCACAGAATCACAGAACATCCTGAGTGGGAAGGGACCCACCAGGACCATCCAGTCCAACCCCAGCCCTGCACAGACCCCCAACAATCCCACCCTGTCCATCCCTGGCAGCGCTGTCCAAACGCTCCTGGAGCTGTGGCAGCCTCGGGGCAGTGCCCATTCCCTGGGGAGCCTGGGCAGTGCCCAGCACCCTCTGGGGAAGAACCTTTCCCTGGTATCCAACCTGACCTGCCCTGGCACAGCTCCAGCCCTTCCCTGGCTCCTGTCCCTGGCACAGAGAGCAGAGATCAGAGCTGGATCAATAGTGCCCCTCGGGAGGAGCTGCAGCTTGCAATAGGACATCCCAACAGGACAGGCAGATAAAATCAGATAAAAAATCTCATGTGTGGAGATAAGGACAGGGAGAGCACTAACAAGATACTCTCCTGGGCCAAGCATACTCAGCTTGGGGAAAATTAATTTAATTTATTGCCGGTTAAAAATAGAGTTGATAAATCAGAAACAAAGAAAATTAAGACAGCACCTTCTTCTCCTGCTTTTTCCCATGCTGCACGTCTCCTTCATTCCCAACCCCTCTACCTCCTCCCCAATGCTCAGCAGCACAGGGGGATGCTGTGACCACAGTGGGGGCTGTGGTCAGTCCCTAACAGCTCCCTTCTGCTGCTCCTTCCTCCTCACACCTTTCCCTGCTCCACTGTTGTCTTCTCCACAAGGAATCTCATCCCTGTCACCTTGAGCACCTCCTCTCCCTCCTTCTCCACTGACCTCACTGTCTGCTGGGCTGTCTCTCATAAGTTTTTCTCTCCCTCCTCTGCCTAGCCAGAATTTTTTTCCTTTCTTAAACACATTTTCAGGGAGGCACCACCAACTTTGCTGACAGGCAGTTCTGTCTACACTGTTTATTTGATGGAAGAGGAAAGGGTAAACAGAAGGGGAATTGACTTTCCAGATGAACTTATCACTACATGAAGACACACCTTTGCTCAGTTCAGATTTTGAGTTTACCTAATTCTTCTTATAAAATTTACCTGTGTTTTTGCCTTTGCTCAGGTGCTTATATGCTTTTTTGAAGAGAAATGGATAAAAAAATATGCCTAAGTACTTCCCCGAGGAATAGCCAAAATCTATATGTAAATGAGAGCGTGTTCTAATTTATTTTAAAGATATTATTGGGAGAAAAAGAAAACCAACCTGCAAGTTGAGTTGTCAATACGGGAAATGAACTAAATACGAAGTCAGGAGAGAAGAGGTTCTTTCTTCTTTGTATGGCAGCTTCATCAGCTCTCACTGTGAGAGCCACACTCGAATATTCCCTCGGCCTTTACTAGCTTTGAAAATTTGCCTCTATTCTGAAATCCTAATGACACCACCTGAACAGTGATGGGCTGAAAAACTTACAAAGCACTCTAAGCTTCTTTCCCAGTGTGACTTTGAGAGAGGGAGGTGTACCAGAGAACACATGACATGACAATCTAATATTTTCCCTTTGCATGCAAATCTCAGCAGTTTGGGGAGTTTGGGAAGGTGGTAGTTAACATTATTTTAATTTCACGCTGAAGAATAAATTTCACTCCCTTTTTTAAAAGAACCCAAACATTGCCAACAAATAAAGGTTTCAAAAGAGAGGAGAAAAATAGCCTTGTACCCATACCCATTCTTTCATATAGACTGACCACACAAAGTGGGAAATTGTGCCTTGACTTCAGCATATTTCCTCTGTAGTAAAAAGTCTGTCTTTGAGGGATTTAGAACCATTTTAATATCAATTCACACTTTTCACATGTCTTGTAAACAGGACTTTAGAATAGCATTTTTCAGATTATCATTGTGGCTGGATTCATAACACCACTTGCAATCACACTTCCAGAAGCATGATTTCTAGTTTGGGAACCGTTGGTTCAAAGGAAGGACCAGATGGTCTCTGTGTTGACGTGGAGTTTAGACCCAAAAGAGCCCAAACCTGGTTTGGTACGACAGTTTTCAGAGCACCATATGGTGCAGCTTCTCTCCACTCCAGGGGCTGGGGCTGTAACTGTTTGTGGAAACCTGGATCTGAACAGAACCATAAAATGTCAAATACTTCTGAGCTTCTAGTGCAGGCTCAAGATTTAGAGATGCAGGACATACTGCTTTCAGCTATATAGAGCATGTTATAATATCATTACGTAGACATGCTGGTACCTGACAGATCACAGCCAGCAAAGGCAGTGAACCTGCCTTTCAATCTCCTTTGAGAAGTCTACTGGACTTGTGGTTTAGAGACATCTGAATCCCAGACAAGTTTATTTGACTCAGTGGTGTTTGAGATCTTTTCCAGCTGTAATGACTCTACAATGCCCATTAAGAACTGGAAATTTCTATCTTCCCAAAAGGCGTAGTACAGCCAGAGAGGATCTGTACCACCAAAGTGTTAAGGATATGGAAACCTCACCACGAGTGTTTCAGAAAGAAAGATTAATTTACTCTAGATAGATTAAAACTGTGGACTACCTGCTTGCTAACACTTACAATGAGTCTCTTAGTTTAATTTTATTAATAAGGATTCCAGTCTGGGAGCTCCACAATTGCTCCACAGTAAAAACCAAAGCGCAATAAATGATGGTAATGATCAGATGCACTTTAGAAGCCCACTCCTGTTTTGGATTCAAATTCTATTCCCTTATTTTGTTTAGGTGGAGCATAAAAAGCATTTAGGGCACCTATTCATTGCATCTAAGTGTCAGTAAAAAAGGCATGAACTGAGAGCACCTGACCACCAGAAATTCCAGTCCTGGGAGGCACTGTCAGCACAGACTGGTCAAAGAAACCTAACCTTTGAAACCACAAATATCTTTCACTATTTCCTCCCAAATCTATGTTTTTTCTATATCTCTTAATTTCATTTATCTTTTTTATTTCTCTCTATGAATAATAATGCATGTTCATGAGAATAGCTTTATGTTTATATTATTCTTTACAAAATGTTTTCACACTGCATTGTGTATGTAAAAATCTTATAATGACAGAGAAATATCAGACTTTTCTGTCAGTCATGTCTGAGCTTGGTTTACCTCTGGCTTTTTCACAATCAATCACAATGTCCTTATCACCTTTCCATATTGTATAGCAGCTGGCATTCAGTCTTCCCAAGTTCTTGGGGTGTTTAGATTACCTTAGGAGCAGCAGCATACTATACAGAACCTGTAATGGCAGGTTGCAGACCCTTAGGAGCTTGATAGGATCTGTTCAGAGCTGTACTGAGATGGTTTCTGCAAAAAACCTTAAAGCCAGGCCTGTGACATTAAGAGGTCTAGTGGTCCTAATGGGCATCTAATGACTGGAAGGCCTCTGATGTTCTGAGAAAACATTTCACAGAAAGGACTCCTCCATGTTCACCTACTTGGTGCTTTCCAGTGTTGGACTGAGTGTCTATAATATGCAAAGTATACAAAAATCTTTAGAGGCAAAAACTTGTGAGACAAATAGTCATAATTTTTGCTCTTTACTCTTCTTTTTGTTGGGTTTTGGGGTTTCTGTTGGGGTTTTTTTGTTTGGTTGGTTTTGGTTTTGTTTTTTCCCTGATTGGCTCAACCATGATCCAGAAAGCAGCCTCTCTGGAACATATTTCAGTCTTTTGGAGTCTCCATTTCAATGATATTCCAGATAATTATATGACAGGAGATTAATATCATGTCTTCTTTATCTGTCTTTTTGGATCCATCAAGTGTCGCATTTGCACTTCCAAGCATTTGACCTGTCATGAGTGCATGACCCACAGCTTTTACCTAGAATACCCTTGGAGTCCCAGCTTTGGCTACACCGTGCTATTATTTGGAGGTTTTCCAATAAAGAATACCTGATACTGTCAGAGGCGAAAGTCACAGTGCTTGACAGTGACCTAAAATAATAGCACGACACTCAGCAGGTATGTGAGCTAACGGGATATGCCAGGAAAACACGTATGGAGACATCCCCAGCAGTGTTTGTGGTGGATTCCTGGATTGTGGGAAATAAGGCTCATAGAGCACCCACCTGACTCAGACCTGGTTCAATTATATTCATGTTTCTTCTGGGAGGATTTAGCAAAATAGCTCCCTCTGAAGGCATCAGGCAAGGAGCAGCAGGCAGGGAGCGTTGGCTGTCAGACTCTGGGAAACAAGTGAGGAACCAACCAAAATGACAGGAGTTACCACGATGCTTATAATTTTAATTTCACTCTCTGTATTTTTTTTAATGAATGTGTATTCCAAAGTCTTTTCCTTCTTTTTAAGCAGCAATGTTCAATTCAGAAATTCAGAGATATTTTCTGGAAGCTATGGAAATATTTTTAGCACTTCACTTCTCATCCACATCCAGAAAAGATTTTATCCTTAGGGAGAGGCATATAAGTCTGCTGTCCCCAATTTCCTTCAGTCTTTTGGTTTTGTTGGGGACAGTTTTCTAGCCTAGGTTTTAGAACAGCTAATGGAGCCTGTACTTTACATCACACTGAAATTCAAAAAGGTCCTGTTTGTAGCATAAACATATTTTTCAAACTGGTTGGTTGGATCAATATCAGCTTTAAAGGTTTTTTTCTCTCCTCTTTATTGGTATAACTTGAGAAATAATACCCTTCAGTAATCTGTGGTTTTCCCTGTGTTACACTACAAGAACCATCTGCCCACCTTGATTAATCTGAGGATAATTTTCCCTGTGGTTCTTGTCCAGACATTTCTGCCATGAGTAGGTATCCATCCAGATTAGATGCTTTAGGAGGAAATGGTACAGCAGAGTAGAAGCTGAGGCTTGTTGTGGTGAGCCAGTTGTATGGGTTATACTTATAAAATAAGAGAAGTCAATGTGCCACAAACAATAACAGTTTCATTGCAATGGGTGTCTTGTCTCATCTTCAGCAAAGGTGTAACTCCTCAGATTTCCCTTCTGATCTGAAATATTTATGCTGCTTTCCCAAACCAGAAACACCTGTATATGCCTGTTAATATCCATTTTAACAGAATAAGAACACAATAAATTCATTTATCTTATAGTTTTTCAAAGGAAACAATTAGAAATATAAGATAGACAAATTCTCCTTAGCACTACAATTACATCTTGAACTCACACCATTATGTATTAGCCTGTCTCTCCTTTCATGGCAGTTGCTTTAGCATTAGTGGGGTCTCTTCATGGTAAAAGGCTAGAACGTGTTTGTGTCATGACCTTATAGTGGAGAAAAGAGCACAGCTCCTACCAGGGAGACCTTTAAAATCAGTACAATGTACAAAGTCACCTAAGCTCTTATCTCTGTCATCAACTGTTCCACAGAAAAAAGCTGCTGTTTATTTATTTTAACCCCCCCCCCCATTTATTTACAAACTGATAAAGAGTCCAAATTGTCAATTAAAATGAAGAGTTTGGTAAGGAATCTAGGTAAACAGATTCTCTATTAGATATTAACTTTAAGGTCATGCAGTAATTGTTAAAGGGTTTGAAAATTAATATATAGAACATAAATGCTACAGGAATTGTAGAAAAAGATACTGGAATAGGAAAAGTATAACAATCAAACTCACTAAATCTGTAATTGGTGTACTTACATGCACTAGTTTGTACATTCAGCTATCTCAAAAAATTAACAGAGATTGTGGCAGGAATTTGTCATTTCAGCTGACAGATCCAGCAGCTCGTAAAATTCACCCATGAAGAGGGAAAAAACCACAAGAGTCACAGTTAAAAACAGAAAGCCTTTGAAATTAATATCTTATCTCCATCCTCAGCAGAAATAGATGAGGGGTTTTTTGCTGATCATTGGTTGATAAAAGTGTAGTGGATACAATCCTGTATTGGTATTGTATCAGAGTAATTGATTTTGACAGAAGTAGATGGATTAAAGCAACTAAGCACCTGGCCCACTTTAGGTACTGAAATTAAAATCTTGAAAAACACACTAATTTAAATCCACCAAAAAGTTTAGATTAGTACATGATCACTGTGCTGAGCAGGATGAGGGAAAATAAATTTTTTGTAGAAATGTTATATGCTGAAACTAGACAAGCTTGTTTACCAGTTGGTCACCCAAGATAAATGGTTTTTATAATTAGTAAAAAACCCTCAAAACTATTACTAGTACAAGTCTCAGGCAGAGTCCAAGAATGAGAACAAATCCTTCACCATGGTCATCACAACATTCCCAGAAAATGTCCCGGGGGTAATTGCACATGGTTAATGTCCCCCTCCCAAAACCCTGAAGAAGACCAAAGCTGCTAGCCTTGGGATACAGAGGAACATTGGGAGGGTAGGCCTAGTGCTAAAGAAAACAAGAGGTACTAGCAATGTCTTTTTTTATATAACAATTTTCATTGCATTGCTAATGAGGGTTTTCTGTAGCAAGTACAAAATTTGGGCTATTACACAATTAAAAGATTCATGTGACTAAACCCAGAAGTCAGTGCCAGATCTTTGTGTGTACAACAGATTTTTGACAAGGTTTCATGAGCTTGGGATGTTGGGGGGATGTACCTTTCACTGTTTAGATGCTAAATCAGTAACACAATCCTTAACACCACAGGATGAGCCTCTTGCTTTTAGATGAAGCACCTTCTAATTGAAATTGTAGCCACCTTCCCAGATTTATGACAATGCTTCACATTCTGGAGTGCAGCAGCCTTTCAGGATGGTCCATGACAGTGATGCGGTTGTATGTGAAATAAATAAGAACTGCCTGCTCACCATTTATATTAAAATAGCATTTTTACAGCAGTGGCTACATCTTGCAGCAGCAGTGCTGCTGCAATGCTCTAGGTTACTACTGCAGAACAGTCTCATTTTTATAAGACTGATGGAAAGATTAAGTGTCAAATTTAATAAACTCTTTGGCTCTTTTTCTATTATTCTATGCCATGGGTCCTCTCTCTGCCTTGAAGTATGATATTTTTTCATTTGGTGGTGGCAATAAACCAGATATATAAACCACCCTATATCATTTGATATAATTTGCATTGATTGACAAGTTTAAAGCTAACCTGTATTAATGAATTTTTGCGTATGTAATACAAGTGATTCAGACAGATTAGGGCAAAAATCTTATTAGTAAAGTATAAGGAAAGCTGCATTTGGATGAACAAAAACTTCATTTCTTCTGCACTGAAAGCTTCTAAGAATTGGGTAGGACTGCAGGTTTAAAGAAAACAATTCAAATATTCTTGCTAATAATCAAAAGCACTTATTAAGCCAACTAGCCAGAGCCTGTACAGGGTCTCTGAGAGCAGTCTCTTCCCTTGGCTTACACACACCCTTCAGATGTGATTACATTCAAGTTGAGCTGCACAGGAATCCTATGTCATAATGGTGATGCTAGCTTCTAGAAAATGTTTATTTATCCAAGACTAAAATACCTTAGTGGGAATGTACTGTTTCTGATGAAATTACCACACAGAATGATCTGGGAGAGATCTGTATGACTTTATGATTAGAGAAAAATTAATTATTTGGTAGCTGGAGAGTCACCAGGGCTGTATGAAATCATATCAAAAATATCACAGGGCATTTCTTGAAAATTTGGAAGAAAACATGATAATGCACTGAAAAACTCTCCAGAAGAGGCAATGCTTCAGCCTAGCAGGCTGTAGGTGCTGCTCTGAACCTTTTATGTTTTAAGTCATGTTTTAAGACTAAAACACTGCAATAGGCCTAGTGAAAGGAAAATATCCCAAGAGTGAGAAACAAGTGGAAAATTGAAAGACAAGAGTATTCTCCAGGTAGTTGTTCAGGTCTGGACAGCCGATTGGAAGAAAATCTTATGGAAAATATCTAGTGGGAGGGCAAAGCACAAACGAAAATGCTTCAGCATCTCAAGCATCTCTACAAGTGTTTAGAAAATTAGGTGGAATAAGAGGAAAGTTGACAGTTCTTATTAAATAATTATTTGTCAAAATTGGAAATATCAACTTTCTGTATTTCAAAATTTCTAGGATAACAAGGGCCTGCTCAAAGAGGGAATTGTGTTCTCCCGTTGGGGTTCCTGTCTTTATCTTCAGTGCCCCTGTTCACTGTCCCCTGGTCTTTTTAAGGAATCAAAGGAAATTAAAATCAGTTTCTCATGAAACAAAAGAGACGAAGTAATTTGGTTTCCTGGCAAAACCTTGAATAATACATTGAGCTTAGAAAAGTCTCTGCAGCCTGAGAGCTGAACAAGGTCAGAAGACACTTGACAGCAAAAGTACCTCTGACCCTATAACTTACGAGGCAGTATTTCATGTACAGATTTTTTACTCCTGTTACATATTTCATTCACCAAGCTAAACCTTAATTTAAACTGGCCCATCTAGCACCGTTGCCTACAGACTCACAGACTTGGTTCTAGATAAGGTGAAATTTTCTTACTCTTTAAAACACAAAAGAAAAAAGCTGCCATAATGAAGTGCAGGTGGAGCTCATTTGGAGTAATGAGGTTCTGAATGGATGTTTTGCAAACAAAACACTCTTTCTGACCTGACAGCTCACCAATTCACATGCTGTTCCTAAATGGTTTGTTTTGCTCCCTCGGAACTCAAGTGGAAATGAAGATTTCTGCTGGTGATGGTGGTGCTTCAGTGAGGGGGGTACAAATTAGTGAGCTGCAATTCAAACAGGAAGATTTCCTTTTTTTTCCTTTTGTGCTTGAGCTGCTCTTGCTTCCTGCCGACCCCTTCAGTCAGAGGGACAAGCAAATGGTTTGGGACCTGGAATTTAGGAATTGCTTTAGGCACACAAATAACAATTCTGCCATAGCCAGGGTTGCTGTTCATAAGGCTCCTAAACAGGGGATTCAGGGAGCTAAAGTTCAGAGTTCAGCTTGTACTGACTTACTTAAATGTGTGGTTTATATCATTCCAGGTAAGAAATACATTGTGAGGAGGGGAACACAGACGTTGTGACAGCTCCTGGGTATAGAAATTTAACATTAAACCACCCAGGACACACAGTACTCTACACAGGCACTCCAGTGGGGCTGTTTTATCCAGCAAATCCTGCCAACTAATTTTTGGGTTGGTAAATATACCTCGGACTTCTGGCCTCTGGCACTACTTGGTCTGAGGCATTTAATAAGCTGTAAAATATCGATATTTTATGTCGATATTATTGGATATAGAACACATTCCCAAATGTCTCCAGCCATTTGAATTCCGAGACATCAGCTGGAGTGACTCATTGTGTTTCCCTGAATGAAAAAAAAAGAGGCGGGAGAGACGGGGAAGGCGAGGGAAGTGCAGAAACAGCTGTACAGAAACAACAATCCTGCAAAGCATCCCCATGCCATGGTCCTAAAGTCCAGTCTGATCCAATGGAATGTGGCTATGCCTCCTGAAAGGGAAAATGGAGATGCAGACCAGAACAACATGATGAAAATTTTACAGCATAAATAGAAATACTAATCTACCAAACTGAGCAGTAACAAGACCTGGGAGTGATTAAGGATAATGCATCAGCCCTGTGCACAATGTCTGGTAGCAGCCAGAAGGTAAACAATGTCTTTGCATCTATTATGTCTCTAGAAGTGAGATATATCAAGAAAAGGTAAATACTCACATATAGAGCAAGAGCAAAGCTACATCTGTTTTTCTTTTTTAGGACATTACATTAAGAATATGAGAAGCTGTGAAAGATTTTTAAAAGGTAATTAGACTAACACTGGAAACAAGAAAATGCCTCATAAGGGATAAGAAACCAAGCTCTGCCAGTATGCACAAAGGAAACGGAGACCTTGGAGAAAAATACAGGATCTAAAACACCCTAAAAAGGAAAGACAGATGCAAGTGCAAGGTATTTAAATGCAATAACAGCTAATTGAAAACCAGAGTTTAAATGGTGGTAGAATTCAGTAGCCTGAAGTTATTTGGACGGAATGAAGACATAGATGAATAGCTGTTGCATGCTACAGAGTAAAAAAGGTTCTGCATCAACTCAAAGGAGCACTTAGCTACATTGGTAGGTTGTGTCATAAAAGAACTTCAGGAAAGTAAATAAATTTATCATCCCATCTTGCAGATAACCTATCCATGCTAACAAGTTCAAAAAGTGTTCTCTGCAATTGATTTGATTTAGCTTTGGTGATGCAGAAAACACATATGATAAAATCTGCAGTTCAACAGCAAACCCCATCCTTAACAAGAATTTTAGGACCTGTTTTAAAAGATACCCTTGCAGTAAAACTTACTGAAGGAAACGGTGGTGATGGGGAAGAATAGCTGGACTTTATACAATGGGATACAAAAGGAATCTTCACCTGAAACCTCTCTGCGAAGATTTATAGCACAGAGGTAGCTCCAAAGAAAAGCATCTTCATTATATGGAGACTACTTTTCTCTAGCTGCTGTTGGACATAACCAGACTGTCTTGATGAAAAACTAATTTTTTTTTTAAAATTTTAAGGGGAGTTCAGAGGCATTAGAGATTCTGAGAGGGAAAGAGGTTGATATCTGCCAACCCTTTTAAGAAGAATTAATTTCCAAATGGAGTACTTTCTTAGCCTTCTTCCCAGGTCTTACAGTTTCTAATCCGAGATCAGCAACTAGCAGAACAGAGGTTAAGGAAAAAGGATGAAATAGAAGCTTCCTGTTCTTAGTAATAATAAACCCTTTGACAAAAAAGCAACGGTGCAGTGGTGTTTTCCTCTGGCAGTTTATCTGGGCAGAGCTGGCTCACAGCTTTGAAGAGCTGTTTGTGAGTTTTGCAGAGGTAGAAGAAGGTTCTGGACAGAATGGGAGAAGCAGAAGGGAGCACTTTCCCTTTTCTTTGCATGACAATTGCCCCTTTGACTCATAGAATCTCACAATGCTTTGGGTGGGAAGAGACTTTAAAGCCCATCCAGTGCCACCCCTGCCATGGGCAAGGGACAGCTTTTACTGTCCCAGGCTGCTTCAAGACCCAATGTCCAGCCTGGCCTTGGACACTGCCAGGGATCCAGGGGCAGCCACAGCTTCTCTGGGTGATCCCTTCCAGTGCCTCACCAGCAACCACTGTAAAAAATTTCTTCCTGATATCTCTTCTGAATCTACCCCCCTTTGGTTTAAAGCCATTCCCCCTTGCCCCACTGCAATAGGCCCTACTAAAAGGTCTCTCCCCATCCTTCTGAAAACCCCTTTTAATAAGGTTTCCCCAGAGCTTCTCCTCTCCAGGTGAACAATCCCAGCTCTCGCAGCCTTCCCTCCCAGCAGAGCTGCTCCATCCCTCTGTTCATCCTGGAGCCTCCTCTGGACTCTGTCCAGCAGCTCCAGCTCCTCCCTGTGCTGGCCCAGGGCAGCTCTGCAGGTGGGGCTCACCTGAGGGGCAGAGGGACAGAGCCCCCCCTTTCCTGCTGCCCACGCTGGGCTCAGCCCGGGATACAGTTTTGGCTTTCTGTGCTGTGAGTTTGCATTGCTGACTCGTCTCCAGCCTTTCATCCACCGGCACCCTCAAGTCCCTCTCCGCAGGGCTGTTGCATCTGCTCATCCTCTCTGGAGTCGCAGGGGAGGAGCCCTCTGCCAAACACAACATCAGCAGCAGAGGAATAGGAGGTGTTTAATATACAACAGCTGATCCCTGACACCAGGGAGTATTGTCACTTGGCTTCACTTTTTACAGGTAAATTGGTACTTTCTGGACTTGTCCTGACATCTTGATCATAAATTGTTATCTTCTGGTTTTTGTGAAGTTTTGATTTATACCTTCTTCTTGTACGTGAGTTTGAAATACCTAAATGCAGGCACAGTCCACGAAAGACAGCTTAATGGTTATAACCCTGGGAAGCCTCTGGACTTGAAATGCTGCCCATGCAAATGGAAAAAGAAAAGCTTGACCTGTTCTTAGATTTATAGAATAAATACACCGTTTAAGTGGGTGGGGGGAAGTTTTGAAAGAAACGGTGGAATTCCCAAAGTGGTTATGTCTGACAGCTCGCCTTTGCAAAGGCATTGTGGGGGAACAAAAAGTTAGGATTTTAAGATGAAAGGCATGATTAAGTATTTTAGGCAACATAACTGTAAAAAAAAGGACATCTGAGGTTGTACCTTGTCAGACAAAGCCAGGTGTCCTGGGACTTTAACAGCCATATGCAGAATGCAGGAATTGATTTTATTTTCACATATTAAATTTGTTTTTATGCCGATAGTGTTGCACTTTCTACCAGAAAACAAATGTGATCAGCATCAGTAACAAGAAGCACCATCTGCTATAAAAATTAAATGTATGCCATAACATCATAAAGTGGTCTTTCAATAAGTGAGATCTATTTATGTATCAATAGATATTAATGTATGCTAATAGGATGAGGGAGAGACACAGACTATGAATTCTCATGATTTGCACTACTCACTGGACAAAATTAGGACCCTCAGCTATTACACCATGCATATAAATTTTCTCTTCACTTTAAAAGTGAAATTACATTTCTACCCAAATCAATAGGAAACAATGTTTCCCTGCCAAAGCTGTAGTGACCACCTCCAAATAAATAATCAAGCTGGGGAAATCTTTCATCTGTATTCACACCCAGGAGTCAGAAGGAGGGTTGTGTGTGTCAAGTGTCAGGCTGGAAGGCTGCAGAGGTTTGGAAAGGCTGTCGCAGGAAATGCTCACTGTCTCCTGCCTCTGTCATCTCAGAGACTGCAGCACAGACAGGACATGGAGACGCAGCAGTGCTTCTTCCACTGGCAACATATCCCACCAAGATGGTACATTTGGCAGTGGGAAAACTGGAATAGGGAAGAAAATATTTCTCTTTATGCTGGCAAAAGTTGTGTTTGGATAAAACATTGTGTGTTAGTTATTCACAGGCTGATGGTTGCTCTTATTCAGTGACAGAATTTGGACTTCTGTAGTTGGCACCCATATCTTTGACTTGGGCTGGAATTCGTGGATTCAGTAGAGGGGAATCTCCTGCCATTCTGTAGGCTTGGTTTTAAATCGGTAGTTCCAGTTTTAGGCATTTCATTTCTCAAGCAATGAGAACTGGAGGATAAGAAAAGGTGAAGAAGAGAACAAATGTCCAATTTCAAACCATCAATTAACCCACTGTAAAAATTAATGGATCAAATTTTAATAGGCTTGGACCTTTCTGAGGGAGAGGGAGAGGCTGGTGAGGCTGGCGGGAAAAGAAATCTATATCAACTCCTTAAAAAATGAACAAAAAATTAGGGAAAGGTTTTGGGGCGGTTCAGCAGAAAATGTAAGTAAGTCTTCATAGGCCGCAGTGAAGCCACAAAGTCTGGGATTGAATTTGCTGAATATGTCTCAGGTTAACTTTCTTGAGTACCGGTAATTCTGAGGTAGGGCACTTTGACCCCCAAAAGGTGCCATGTGTTGCTGCGCTTTGCAATGTGACGTTTTTCTGGAATTTTAATAACAATCAAAAAACAGCTTTATTTAGAAAATGTAACAGTTTGACCTTCTGTGTCTTGTCCTGCTTACTTTGAGTAGAAAAGCACAGTTAAGCACAATTAAAATGGAAAAAAACCAATATACTTCTAATCTTTATGAAAACCATTTAGAAGCTTTTGCTTCTGCATCCTTGTAGGACCTATACTTTTAAACCTAGAAAGGAAAATGCAATCCTTCCATCAGTGACAGATAATAACTCAAAAGCATGACAAGATTAATAATTAGATTCTCTGATGCCCAAACAATATTTAAATTTAGCTAAAGAATATATGAGAATTCTGTGTAGTAGACAAGAATGACTCATTTTTTTACTTGCTATCTGCAAGGTTTGCAGAGAAATACACTTGCAGCTAGAGATCTATTTCTATGCCCATTTAAATTCATTCATGCACACTCACACAATGCTATGACTGTTCAACTCACACTAATTTCAGAGGGATTAAATCTCCCTTATTTATTACATAAACAAGATGCAGAAAATGTGATCATTATTGGACTTGGATCAGCTCTTAAAGCCAAAAATCATTGGCAGTCTTTACAACAACTTCCATGGGCTTTGCATTAAATGACTCAAAACAGACCCTAAGGGCTGTTAATCTTGGACAGCATTAACTTCTGTGACCCTACAAACCTCCCAAACTTTGCCATGGGTGAAGCAGGCTTCTCCTACTCGTATACCTGGAGTGTGGAACATGAAGCTTCTGGACAGCAAAAGGAAAGAATTCAACTGAGAAACTGTGGTTATTTTGGCTTCTTTGGCAATCTTGACCATCAGTGTCAGATTGGAAAGCAGTGAGGAATTAGGATTAAAAAGACAAGATTTAAATTGCTAAAGCACTGGTTCTCCAATGTGAGACAATGCTGAAAGTCAAAGAACATGCACACAGCAAAATTCATCAACTCAGAGGCATTGTATAATTTTACCTGCAGTCAGGCATAGTCCTGAGTGCCCTTTCAGATGGTAACAGCATTTACTTCTGGTTATTTACAGACACAATTCGTGTCTTGTTACTACAAGTTTGCAGGAGGGTGAAAGGTCTCCCAGTCTGCTCATCTAGAAGAAGCTCTGAACTGCTTTGGGAAAGAAACAGGATGAGCTGGAAGCCACTGTGCAGTTGGAAAATTGCGATCTAATCACTACCACTAAAACTTGGTGGGATAAATCCTGTGGCTGGAGTCCTGCCTTCAGTGGCATTAAACCACTCAGGAGGAACAGGCAAGGAAGGAATGGGGGAGGGAGTTGTCCTCTAAGTAAAAAAATTGATTGACAGCACAGAGCTGTCCTTGAGAAACAGCAATGCAGAGGTCGAGACTTTATGGGCAAAGATCGAGGCCAGGCCAACACAAGCCCCGTGGCTGATGCTTCCTTCAGGTCATCCCATCACAGGGGGTCTGGTGATGAAGGGTTCTCATTGCAGCGTAGGAAGCAACACACTCACAGACCCTGATCCTGGCAGGGGATTTCAGCCACCCAGACATCTGCTGGAAATGGGAGACAACAGGGTGAGTATAGTCTTGGAGACTCCTGGAGTGAATCAAGGACATCCAGATGGTTCAGAAACCCAGCTGAAGAAAGAGCCTTACTGGATCTGCTGCACACCAGCACAGAGGAACTAATGGAAGAGGGAGCTGGTGGTAGTCTTGGTTGCAGGGATTGTGTCCTGGTGGAATTTGTGATCTCGAGGGACATAGCCCAGGAAATACATACAACCAAGACCCAAATCCCTAGCTAAGCGACCTTTCAGTTAAAAAACTGATGGATGGCATCTCCTGGGAAATATTCCTCAGGGATAAAGGAGCTGGACAGAGCTGACAGCTGTTTAAAACATTTTTCTTAGAGCACAAGTACTCTTGATTCCCATGTGCAAGTAACCAAGCAAGAAAGGCAGAAAAGCAACATGACTAAGGACCACCTGGTCACACTGAATCACAAGAGGGGAATGTATAGGCAGTGGAAGCAGTGACATAAATCCTGGAAAGAATATAGGAATATAGTCCAGGAGTGTAGGGAAGGGATCAGGAAAGGTAAGGCATATTTGTAGCTAAATTCTACAAGGAATGTGAATAATAATAATAATAATAATAATAATAATAATAATAATAATAATAATAATAATAATAATGTCTTCTACTAGTGATCTGGGCAGAAAAGGGAGATTAACAAAGGTATACCCCTGCCTCTTACACCCCCAATAAATAACACAAGGGCTGGTGACAATTAACATGGGGAAGGCTGAGATACTAACAACTGTTCTTCCCTCATTTTTCAGTGTTGATCCCTCTCCTCACACTTCTCAAGTCCCTTAAACTAAAGCCAGGAACTGAGGGAAAGAAATCTCTCCCATCATAAGTGAATATCAAGTTTGGTCTCATCTGAAGAACCTGAAAATAGAAAAATCTGTGGGACGCAATGAGATGCATCCCCAGGTCCTGGGGGAAGTGGGAGATGAAATTTCTAAGCAGCTCTCTCCATCATATTTGAAAAGTCCTGGCCTGGCTCTGGCTGGGACAGGGTAATTTTTTGCCAGGAGGGCACGGCCAGGATCCTGATGTTATTCTATACCGACTCACATTGTTGCCAAGTATGGGGGATAGGGACTTGCTTCCAGGGAGTAGAAATTCCTCCTGGTCGAGAAAACATAGCAGACAATCTGGTATTGCCTGTTTTCAGGGGGTTTTCCTGTGTGAATCATTTCTTTTCTTTTACCATCTGTCATTATTACTGTTGCTGTTATTGTTCCTTTTCTTATCTCATTGCTGTTTCCAGAACATTGTTCTGATCTCAGTCCATGACCTTCACCTTTGTGCCTCCAGTTCTTCTCTCCGTCTGGCAGGGAACTTGTTTGGAGATTCTCGTTGGGGGCACTGGACTGGGGAGCACCATTCCTACTCCAGGACATCATGGCAGTCATGGGAAGTCTGCAGTTACAGGAAAAAGGGAAACAGCACTAGCCTTTTGTCTCTTTTGCTGTCTTATATTGTGAGACTTTTAATCTTATTTTGATGTGAAGCTTCTGTTTTCTGAAGGGTTTCTCTGTGGAAGAGAAGGACTATGGTAAAATACTTACTTACACTTTCTAAATTCCTACACAAAGAAATTCCAAGCACAGTTTCTTCAGGGTGCAGGTTTTAGACAATGCAAATGTGTAGATTTAGAAATGAGAAAACACTGCTGTTACAGTTTGAAGTTTATTGTCTTAGTAAAGTTAAGGAGGAAGAAAAACATGACTCTGTGAATGTACATGCAGATTGGTCAGACAAAACGTTCTGTAAGAGATCACCTTCAGGATTGATTCTGTCTCTGGAGACTGATATTACGAGCTAAATAGAGACAGAACAAAAACAACATTTGTATACAAGAGAGCATAAAATTTCAGTAGAACATCTAGCACCTCTAGAAGTCCAGAACTTAGCTGGGACTAATTAAAAAAACCTTTAAATTTTCAGTTGCTCTCTATACGTCAGAGTAACAGTGTATATTATATCTGGATAAAACTACAGCCACTTCCTTCTTTGTTCTTTTAGATATATCATTATATTTTTGTAGAGCAACAGAACATAACAGAGTACTGAAGGAGAGGATAAAACAGACACTTGAGGTTATCATGTGCACACACTGTAGTAAAAGACCTAGTCCTAAAGGGCAGTATTAAGCTGTGTCACTGGTACTGGAACCCTAATTAACCATGAACTCTATTAAAATGCAGCAACATCAAATTATGTTTTGCTCCTTCTATACTGATAGGCTGGGAATGCTGGAAATAAATATCAGCTTTAAGGCTGGATTCTAATATCTTGTATTTGCTCTGCAGGCTGTTAAACTCTCTTAGTTTTGTTTGACCAAAAAAGGATATAAAAGGACAGATGTACCAGTTTTGTTGTTTGTTGACACATTGCAAAAGAGCAATAGACTGTCTTTTTTTTTTTACTCCCCCTAGAAGATTTAAGCAATCACTGACATTAGTAAACAAATACAAGAGAGCCATAAAGATGCTTCATAGTTTTCTTGTCTAGAACTTGTATGGAAGAAAAATAGCATTGAAATTTCTTTGCCAAATTATGTAGGCTGTGATTTGTTTCTGTTACAGATAAAAATCACTGTGAAGAAATGGATATTATGGCTTTTTAAGTCCTTTTAAAGGCTTTTACCCTTTCTATCTGTGAGAACTTTGGTTCTTTCTTTCATTTATTACATCATCTTTTAGGTCCTCTGTTTTCACAGCTTCTCTGCTGAGGGTTAATACAAATTCACAGATTTCTATGATTCTCAGATTTCCCTGTGAAGTAAAGGCCTTTCATTTTCATGTGAATGTTTCAAATGAAAGTTTTCTATATTTTCTTTGGCACTCAGTTTCCTGATTTTCTTTTTCTGAAGAGTTAAGGCAACTATGAGGATGGGGAAGGGTCTGGAGGAGAAGACCAATAAGGAGTGGCTGAGGACACTTGCTCTGTTCAGCCTCAAGAAGAGATCCAGGTCAGACTGCTTTGGGGTCTTCAACATGCTGCTGAGGGGAAGAGGAGGGGCAAACACTGATCTATCTCATGGACAGTCTGTTCCAGTGCTTGGTTACTCACAGTGAAGTTCTTCCTCATGTCCAGGCGAAATTTCCTGGGCATCAGTTCCTGCCCATTCCTCCTGGGCCATTGCTGGGCCCCACAGAGCAAAGCCTGGTCCATCCTCTTGACAATGACACCAAAGACCCTCAACTCTCTCTGTTCTTTCAGTGTATGCGCCTTAGATTTCTCTGTGCCTTTGCCTTCACTAGACTTGTCAATTAATGGATTCTGCAGGAAAGGTAACGCTGAGTGAAGCATCTCAGAGCTGAGTGGTTTGAGGGATGTGTGAATGCCTGCAAATTTATTTCTCAGGTTTCTCTGTATAATGGGCTATAACTCAGTTGCAGGTATGGTATCAAAGTCTGTTTCTCTTGGAGAAAGCGAGAATAAAATCCAGGAGACTAATGGAACATAAAATGCTTGTTTATATCCCTGAGAGAGCTATCAATGTTGCTCTCCCTGTCTGAAGTACATGCACATATATATTACCCATCTGACCTGCACTATCTGGGGCAGGCATTTGCTGTACTGTGCAACTAAGCCATTAGGAAATAAGGAGATTTTAGTCATGTATTAATAAGCAGTCAGTTCTTTGCTTACCTAATTAAGCAAGACAGGAAGCAAAACCAAGAAACTCCTATAGCCTCAGCACGTTCCCTGGACTAATCTTTGTATCGTTGAACTTGGACAAAGCACACAGCAGGTGGCTGGTGAAAAAGATAACAACAACAACAATACTGTTGGGAGCTGAAATTTGGATTGAAAATGCTTCATTTAATTTAAAATTAAAATTTTGTCTTGATTTTTTTCCCTAGAGGAGAAAATCCATGACGTTTCATAGCACTTTATATTTTCAAACTTTTATGGGCTTCAGTGCATTAAGACCCTTGAAACATTTTGCATTAACATTTTCATGAACTGTGAACCATCTTCCTGAATTCCTCTCTAAAAAAGACATTTTCTGGAATACTTGCAGTCACAGTTCAATGTGAGATGGAATGACATCACAGAATCAGGGAATGGGTTGAGTTGGAAGGGACCTTAAAGCCCATCCACTTCTATGGGCAGAGACACCTTCCACTATCCCAGGGTGCTCCAAACCCCATCCAGCCTGGCCTTGGACACTTCCAGGGATCCAGGGGCAGCCACAGCTTCTCTGGGTACCTGTGCCAGGGCCTCATCACCCTCCCATCTAACCCTGCCCTCTGGCAGCATGAGGCCATTCCCTCTTGTCCTGCCACTACAAGCTCTTGTAAATAGTCTCTCTTCATCTTTCTTGTAGGCTCCTTTCAGGTACTAAAAAAGTTGGATTAATAAATTTTAACAAAATGTTTGCTAGTGAAAACCCTAAGAAATGCTAAAACTGGACCATTGGGTGGAGGACGAGAACAAGAATTGTGAATCTGTGTGGTCTTACTCTGATCTCCTTGACACAGCACAGCAAGAGAACACATTCTGTAAAGAAGTCCAGAATTGCTTGTCCTCCTTTTGTAGCTCTTTTTATAGTACAAGAATTGAGAAAAGGAGCCACCTTATTTTGGAAATAACCACTAATCCTAATTATTTTTTCTCCCAGTATGACAAATCAGCTGATAATGCTCTCCAAATTTACACATTACCAAAAGGATAATGAAGTCCACACAGTTTTTTTCAGAGGCATCTGTTAATGTGACTGCTTCAAAATAGGCAGAAGTGCCATCTGCTGCTACTCACAAGAATCCCCCTCTCTCTCACCCCTGGGTAAAAGGGACTCGTGATGAAACACCAGCATCTGCGTTTCTAGCAAAACAGTAAATTCAGTTTTTAGCTCCTAACAAAGTTAAGTGTAGCCCACTGGTTGGATTTGCCTTTGTTAGTAATTTAGCCACACACATGTGGATTCGCCTCTGCTTCTATTAGCATCCAATGTGCTGACAAGAGTTTACAATGTACATAACAACAGAAATTGAAAGACTCTACCATATTGCAACCAGGCTGTCCTGCAGAGAGGTTATTTTTATATAACATGTTTAGGTGAGAAACAAAATTAACCCAACAAAGGTCCTTCATAGTCTTCTGTGTAGGCATCTAAGAATAAAGGGAATGGTAAGTACAGAAAAAAGAAAAATGCACAGTACAGACACACAGCAGATTTGGAAAGATTAGATGCTACTACAGTACTTCTAGCAGCTCTGAAGGAAGAGAAATATAACTTCATTTTTTTCTGTTGAACAACTTGCTGATTTTTGTAGACTTCACTTAGCCATTTCCCTAAATTTACAATGATAGAGTCAAAACACATCTGTAGGAAGGAAAATCAGACAAGTATAGGGGAAAATCCAACCAGCCAGCTGAAATAATTTAAACGAGATACCCCATGGAATCAATCTTGCAGTGAGAGAATGTCAACATTGAGTACCTAAGCCCAGCTGCTCAGCTCCTCTATTGCTGCTGGCTCTATTTTATTCATGGAAATCCCTACACCTGCTGCCATCCCATCTCTTATCTCGCTAGAGTCTCTTCTCAGACCACAGCCACCAAATCCCAGCCTTACTGGCAGATAAAATGTTTGCCTACACACTCTACAGTAATCACCCAGTTAGGCAAGTTCCTTTCTTCTGCCTTTTCATTTTCAAAAGACAGATTCCTTAAAATTGTTAGCTGAACTCACAGATAAAAGTTGTATTTGCTTTTCCTTACTTAAAATTTCCCTACTGAAAAATAAGCTTTCCAGTACCATAAACAGTGAAAAATTATGCCAGATTTACTTAGCCTCAGTCAGAAGACAAGACTGATTTAAGAGTTTGGTATAGGGGTAAGTGGTTTACCTGCAAGAACTTGTTTTTCACTAGCAAATTAATTGATTTTGTAACTGAAAAGTAGAACATATGTTTTGCTGAACACATGAAAAGTTCATGTATGTCAACTATATACCAAAAGAAACAATAAAATTGCTGATAAGGAGCTAGATTGAGTCAGCTGGTTTGAAGAAACAGCAGTATTAATGTAGAATTAAATTCGGAAGATTTTGAGAAGTCATACACCTCGATGAAGATGCCACCTGCACCTGCTAACTCTTCCATCTCTCTGTTAAGTGAGCACTGCGGTCCTTGATCATTCATTTATGTGCAAAGCAAAACGAAGGGCAAGAAAGTGGAACGGCCAGGGACACAGTAATATTGGCATCCAGGAAAGAGTAACACAATGAGACTGATCTTGGAAAACACCAAGTTTATACACCTAAGGAGGAATTATTTCAAAATTTTGGAGATTCACTGTTGATGTAGGAGACATGAAAGAAAAGCAGAACTCATAAAAGGCAACAAATGAAACCTGCAGCAGTAAGGCAGAATGCCAGATGAAAGAAAAATTGCCAGTAGGGTTTCTGTGTTGCATTTGTTAAAGTCATGTCATGATATAAGGCAGAAATAATGCCAGATTGCACCATGGTTGCACAACCCATTATGGCTGTAAGAAGGTGTCAGAAATAACAAGATGCACCACACAAGTAAAGTGAAGTTGATGGAGCTCTGCCAGACCAAGAACTCTAAACTCTCTTCATTCAGGTGAATAACACTTTGAGAAGATACTGCCATCTATTTGTGTAAAGTAAAGAAAAGTCTTTAACAAAATCTTCACCTTTCTCTTAGATCTCTGTTTTCCAGTTTTTGGTAATCTGCATGGCCTCCTGAGTTGGACTGACCTTGGCTGGATGTTTGGTGCCCACCAAGCTGCTTTATCACTCCTCCTTTCTCAAAATGACAGGAGAGAGAAACTACGGTTAAAGGCTGGCGGGTAAGGTAAAGACAAGATCCCTCACCAATCACCAGCACAGACAAGACAGACACAGCTCTGGGGAATTAATTTATTACCAAATAACAAAGGAGTAGGATAATGAGAAATAACAACAAAGTTAAACCAAATTTCCTCCCATCCTTCCCTTCTTGCTGGACTCATTTGTATAGCTCCTGACCCTGAACAGCACAGAGGGCAGAATAGGTGCTGTGGTCAGTGCATCCCCTGGTATCTCTGCTGCTCCTTCTTCATCACATTCTCTGCCTGCCCCAGTGTGGGGTCCCACCCATGGGAGACAGTCCTCCATTAGTTTCTCCAGCATGATTCCTTCCCATGAGCTGCAGCTCTTCACAAACTGCTCCAGTCTCTTCCACAGGGTCAGTCCTTCAGGAAAAGGCTGCTCCAGCCTGGGTCACAAGTTCTGCCAGAAGACTTGCTCCACCTCGGGCTGCCCTACAGAGAACAGTTGTGAAGGGTCTGCCAAGGGTGGGTGAGGGTCAACAACTGCTTCCACTCAGCCTTGGCCTGCACTGGGTTCATCTCAGAGCTACCTGGAACCGACTCAGTTGAGCATGGGGGAGACTTCTGCATTTTCTCACAGAAGCCACCCCTAAGAGCCCCCCAGTACCAAGCCTTTGCCACATACACCTCTTGGGAATGTGACCTGGATAACTCAGGGAGTGTGAATACCAGCAGTGTGTGTGACCAGAATACCCAAAACTCTCTCCCCTGAGAGCCCACTTGCACAAGCACTGATGATTATGATCAGGAGTAATTTAACAATAACAAAGTTTCCTTACCATGACGATCAATCAATATATGATGCAGGGATTGAGAAGGTAACAGAGAGCAGTGAGCCTGGGTTTGACATCCTAGCAGTCACCTTTCCAACAACCCTCCAGGACAGGGTTTGTGTCTCACAAACAGTCCACCCTGCCAGAGTGGGAAGCACCCAGGACCTCACCCTGTCCAGGCAGTGGTGGCTCTCCATGGTGTTGGTGGCTTGGGGGTGTGCGGAGCAGCAGGAGGACACCCGGAGCGGGAGCAGCAGCAGCTCCCACTGAGGGTGTGTGAGAATCTGACCCTCAGAGTCCGGGAGGGGATGTGTGATGGCAGCACACGTGGTGTGGGGGTGGATCAGTGTGAGTGTGTGAGCAACACTGTGTAGGACTGCAAACTTAGAACAGTTTGCAAAATGATATAAAAGGGTTTTAGAAATTTATTGGGTTTTATTAACAGCTGTTGAGTGTGTGGTAATGCTGTTTAGGTGTTGTATTGCTGCTATTGATCATAAATGTATAGCTCTGGGATTGCCATTTCATTAGATGTTGCTCAAATAAAAATCAGTAAACAATTTTGACCCTGATTTGAGCTAAAATACGTAACCAGAGCAGTCTTTTCTTGTGCCATTCTCTAAGTCTCACATCATGTCTGCCTATGTGGTCACCAATTTTGTCCTGGTACCATTCTAGAAAGTGAGGGATCATTTACTTTATTTCACAGCACTTCTGGTTCTATATGTACATAACTCCTGTCTCTGGTTTCATTTCTTCAGAGTGAAGCAGTGATGAAAATATACCCAAATTCCCTAAAATCAGTTTGCAGAATTTACCACCATTTTCGCCTGTTGGAGAAAAATCTTCCAATAATCCACATTTTGTTTTTTCTCCAGATGCAGAAAGAACACTTGATCATCCTCTTCCACAGGCTACAAGTGGCCCGATTCTTCTTGTCAGTATATGTAATTCAACTTACTTTTTTAGTAACTATTACTTGTGATGTTTTTATTACTTCCAGCTTGATTGTGAACACTGGCACAACATATCAAGTTACACCACGATGGTAACTATGGCAGAAGCCTGAATTTCAGCCTGTTGCACTTACAAAATTAATTCCTTTGGTGCTGGCATTTAATTCGTCCACAGACGTTGGGAAGCTCCATGTCTCTCTCTGGTTCCTTCATGGGAGTGGCTGAGCTTGTGGCCATGACAGATCATACAATCATGAAATCCATGATCCCAGGTTTTTCCAGGCCCTGTCCAACCTGGCCTGGAACATTTCCAGGGATCCAGGGGCAGCCACAGCTTCTCTGGGCACCTGTGCCAGGGCCTCACGACCTTCACAGGGAACAATTCCTTCCAGATATCTAACCTAAACCTACCCTCTCTCAGTTTAAGGTTCTGTGGTTCAGGAACAGGAGGAGAAAATACATCAGCAAAACTTAATTATCTGAACCAGATTATTCTGCTGAACCATCATGTTCCTGAAGACAGAAACTACAGTGCCCCCAAATACTTTTGCTTCTGGAAGCTTGCAGAAATTTCAGCTGCATGGATTCTCCCTGGATTTTATTCTATTTATCTACATCTAGAGAAGAATACACCAATTAAATTTAAATCCATGGGCTGTTTAATTCAAATCAGCTTTGTCTAAACAATTTGTCGCTTTTGTGTTCATCATTAAGTAATATATTACCATTAAAATAAAACACCAAACACACTTCTAGAACTCCTATTAAAAACATTTCTTGTAAGATGACATTCTTTTGCCTAGTGCAGCTCCATGTGTTCCCCAGTCATTCATGTCTCAGTTTTCCATCACTTGAGTCCCTTGGAAACCTGGGAAAAACAGAACTAACACTTTACTGCCAACTGCATTTTTCAGAGCAGAGAGCATGGGAGGATGGCTTCAAGAGCCAGAAGAGATGTTTTTGGGCCTTTAAGAAAGAGCCCAATAGAATGGTCCTCTGGGAACAGGTCTGCCTCTTCTAAACTACTTCAGGGTGGTGATAGCTGTAATTTACCTGCAGAATCAAGGGAAGAGTAAAGGAGATACAGAATTAAACTGAGCTCCCTTTAACACAGTTAGCAGTCAGCAGATTTGCCTTTTGTTTCCTTATTTTCTCATGAATTCTTTGATTACCAGGAGCAGGTCTTCTATGTTAATTTTAAATGAATAAATAGAAGAGGTTATATATTCTGTGCTGGCTGTATTTTTTTTTTTTTTTGCTTCAGAAGTTGGTAAATAGAGACCAGTTAATTGCTTCAGTTGTTTTTTTTATGAGAATAGACTGTTTTTCAAATGAATCACATTAGTGAAGCATAAGTAGTGTTAGAAGATTGTTGAGGTTTATTTCTAATTAGGGCCACTGAGAATGATATTATTGTATTTATTACTGTGTTGAATTAATATTTCATATTTAGCTGCAGGTGTCCATTTCAGTGATTTATTCTGGTTTAACCATTGCAAAAATATAAAAAGGAAACCCCTCCTTCTCAGAGACACACCACAGCATTTTTTTCCAAAAACCTGTTTCCTGCAGAACAAGAAATTATATGCACTGATTTTCATAACTAATTAGGATGAAACAAAATTCCAAAGATATCTAAAAGAAGTCTAATTTTTTAAAACTTTTTTTGTTCAGACCCATTGAGAGATTCAAAGTTTCTATCCAACCTGGGAATCCAAAGATGAAAAGGATAAATTAGGCAGGCAATTTTTAAGGGTAATTTAAAATTCAGAGGAGACAATCAACTTCATGAAATTCAATTTCAAGAGATTTTATGCTGTAAATAATATCTTTTTGGTTGTATTTTGCCTTATACGGAGTGCCTTGAGCTGGAGAAATGTATGTCTCTGAGGTATTTTTCAGAGATCCTGTATCTTTGCATGACACAAGTAGGATTTAGGCAGTTGCTCTTCTCCTATACACATGGTTTTGCTCTTGCCCATAGATCTCATTTTCTCTTTGCCCCTCCTTCCTTCCTCCTCACGATACCCTGCACACTGCAGAAAATATTTCTTATTTAGGCTAATGAAAAATATACACAATCCAGTCCCAAGTGATGGTTTTACACTTATGAATCATAGAATCATGGAGTCCCAGATTGTTTTGGGTTGGAAGGGCCTTAAAGCCCACCAAGTGCCACCCCTGCCATGGGCAGGGACACCTTCCACTGTGCCAGGCTGCTCCAAGCCCCAGTGTCCAGCCTGGCCTTGGACACTGCCAGGGATCCAGGGGCAGCCACAGCTGCTCTGGGCACCTGTGCCAGGGCCTCACACCCTCACAGGGAGGAATTCCTTCCCAATATCCCATCCAACCCTGCCCTCCCTCAGCCTAAAGCCATTCCCCTTTGTCCTGTCACTCCATGCCCTTTTAAAAAGTCCCTCAAAAAACTTGCCCTTGAGTTATCAGAATGCTTTTTTCACCATCCATTGGGAATTGTTTGGTGTTCAATGTTATATTTTTTTGTGTGGGTCATGAAGATTAATTCTTCCTATAAGGGCAGCCTGAAGAAGTATTTTGGTGGTGTGAATTGCTTCATTTCAAAGAAGAATAAGCAATTGATATGTGAACTCTTTCTAGATAGCAAAGGAAGTACTTATTTTAGGGTAAATATTAACATTTTCAAATTCAAAACTGTTTGGATGAAAGTTATTTTAAATTAAATTTTCATTTGAGACTTGGTAATAGAAGTATTGCTAATATTGCTCAAATATAATAAATATACTACACTTACTTTAAGATAGAGGATAATATCTTTTACTTTGGTCCATAGCGCAGAAGTGAGCTTACAGCCACACATAACTAGACAGAAACTGACTCAGATGAATGTCTTGAACAGCTGGAATAATTTTCTGAAAACATACAAAACTGGTCCTTTTTGTTCCCAGCCATGAAATTGATATTAATATTGTCTGTGGGGAAGCTTTTTTTGTTTTAAATAAGTTCCTGTTATTTATTTTTTAAATGTTGTGTCACTACCCACTACTTCACCATTCGCTTGCTTCTTTCCCCATTCCAGATGCTGAAAGGCTTGAGTTAAATCTAAAATCTAGGTTTAAACATGCAACAAAAACTTGTTTTCTATCTTTGTGCTCCTTAAGCAGACTAAACAGAAACTGAAAACCTAGAAAAGCTCTGCTCATGTTCACCCATTCATCTGGACCTGAGTGCATTGTTTGTTTGATGTAGTTCTCCCCAGGTGTTCTATATTTGCTTTGTACAGACTGACATAGGCAATTTCACTCTGATTTTGATTAGGTCTAAGAATGAGTGAAATGCATTTTGAAATGAAGGAATATATGGATGTCCTATCTCAATGAGTTCTTAAAAACAAGAAATCTGAGCTCCAGATTTTGTGCTGAGAAAATAGTGTGAAAATTTCCTCTTTCACTGAAGAAAAAAAACTCAACCAAAAAATTGTCACATGTCACTGTCACATAGCAGCAGTATTTCCCACTTTTCATAAAATTGAATTTTCTAGTTTATTTTATAGTAATGGATAATTTTTTTTAAAATTCTTTTTGTGCTGGTTCTGACCAGGACAGGGTTCATTTCTGCAGTAGCTGGGAGAGGCATGGCCAGGACCCAGAGGTTATTCTATACCAACTTACAGCACTGCTGGATGTGGGGAGAGGGGGAAGGGGTTCCTTCTGGTCTAGAAAATGTGGTTTCAAGAATTGAAATGATACCTTTGCAATTGCAGCGTAAATCAGGATATACAGATTGATAAATCTGCATATTTCTAATCAATGAATCATCCCATGAATCACAATTCAGATCCTCAGCAGGCACAAACCAAAATTATTTCAGAACAGATCACCTTGAATTTCATGTCTCAAAAAAACATGGAATGTAGCCTTTTTTCTTCTAAGGAGTAAGTGTTGTGTATTTCCCTCTATGACTTTTAGTGATTGTTAAAAGACCTCAGCAAAGAATTCATTTCAAGAGTTTAAAAATCAATGTAACAATTCAGCACTAAAATAGAAATTTCTGATGAAATTCAAATTGCTCCCTCTTAAAGATTGGAAGTCTTCTATCATACTATAAGAATCTTAAGTCAGGAGGACCGTACAACAGTCTTCACTCATCTGTGTAAGCCCACCCTGTTAATAGCCTGTAAAATGTTCTGTCTTTGTTGTTCACACTTCTTTAACCTCTATGTTCTTCTTTGCATAAATCAACCTCTTGGTATAGTAGATATATAGATATACCAAACTGATACAAAGCAATTCTACACATGCCTGCACAGTTTTCCTCAGTTAAGATTTGCAGTACAAATATTAAGACTGGTATGCAGACAGGTTGAGTCAGAGTTTAGGTGTGTGAAAACACCAGTTCCTTTTAGCAAGGACAAGAAATATATGGACAGAAGATGTTGGTGACACCTAATTAGCTGATTATCAGGATTAGAGTACACTATTAGAGATTTTCAAGACACTTAGACAGTGAAAGCCTTAGCTTAAAAGACAGATTGGACTGAACTAAAACTGTATTGCTTTGGAAATTTTCTGCCATCACAAAAGAATTTTTGGATAAGAAAACTTTAAATATTATGCAGTGTAATCTCAAAATATAATACAGCATTGGGTCATTTACTTAATTTGAGATTAAATGAGATCCGATAAGAACAGGACATGAGTTGATTCTTCTGTACCAGTATGCAATTCCTATATTTTTTGTGTAATCTATGTCTGATCCCTTTATGCACAACCATATTTTTGCACTTTACATCTTGCACTTTTACAAAAAAATTAGCTCAGCTGATAGAAACTAGCATGATTTCCCTGCACTATGTCAGCTCTGTGACATCTGATGGTCTGGTCTATGTTGGAGCTAAAATGCATTAGGGTTGGGGTATTTGATCCCAGGTGGTTTAAGTACAGACTCAGCTTGACATGCATCCAGCTTGTAAATGGGTGTTTCCCTGTGTTGGGCAAATTTAACTCCTCGGTTTCAATTGCTACTCTCAATAGAATTTAACTGATTGTCACTTAGTGGCTTTTTTGAGTAACAGGAGAATAACTGCAAGATCATCCACCAGTACCCTAGAGGTTGTGGACATGCCATCCCTGGAAGGGTCCAAGGCCGGGTTGGACAGGGCTTGGAGCAGCCTGGGACAGTGGAAGGTGTCCCTGCCAATGGCAGGGGTGGAACTGGATGGGCTTTAAGGTCCCCTCCAACCCAAACCATCCAGTGATTCTATGATTTCTGAAAAAACAATAGTTCTCTTAATAGAATGAATGTAATCAAAGCTGTTCTGTGTGTGACTGACAAAGACAAACCCTGAGTGAACAAAACCATTCTAGTCACAAAGACCAAATATAGTAAGAAATATTCAAGTGACTCCCTTCTGAGCATATTTCCTTTTGTTCAGGCACCTCCATGTAACTTCCTAGCATGACAAAAAGTGTCAAATACCAAGATATTTTTATTAAAAACCAAGGCAGTGGGAAAGTAGAGAAAGGAAAAAGATTTCAATTTTTTTTTCTTTAAACATTTGCCTTGAGTGGCTAGGTCAGCTTAAAGTCAACTATGAGTCTCCTTGTCTTCCTCGGGACATCTCAAATCTGCTGTCTGTTGTCCCCCTGTGGAATGACTTTCAGCAGCCACAGCTAGAGGTGGGTCACATTCCTACGTACAGGCTCCTCAGAAAATCAAAATGCTTTTGAACTCGCAGAGTTTTCCCTAGGCCTTAAGGACTGTAACAACCAAATCAAGTGAGCTGATGCTGTCTGTCACTAAATTGCACTCTTTAAATACAAAATCATAAAATCACAGGTCAATTTAGTCTGGTAGCTCTCCTAGTCCAATCCCTTGCTCGAAGCAAGTCTGATTGTGGCACTATCTCAAGTTGCTCGGGTTCTAGTTCTGTTGAATAAACAGTATCTAAAAACATGGGGATTTCATTAGTGATTTCTAAAGTTTCTTGGCACTTTATATTTCCAAACAAAAAGCTTTGACAGAAAGCTTGGCAGCTTATCTTCCTAGGTTTCTGCAGGGGGATTGATGTTTTATCTGGATATGGTATATTACAGAGACATTTTTGAGAATGAAGAGTAAAGGTGAAGTGATTTTCATACATGTTTTCTTTGAATGTTTTGCTTGATCAGTCTTATGTTTTTGGAAAGGGACAGCGTCCCTCACTCTAAAGAAAGGAAGCTCCTTTCCCAGTCTGTTCTAAGTAGGATTGCACTTGGTACTAAAATCTGTCAGTGGCTTAGAGAACTGAGTGACAGGATTAATTAGTGCCAGCAGGATGAAGCTTCATAAGTGGGAAAAATCAAGTAGAAAGAGCATGAGAGCTCATTTCTTTCCTCAGAAGTGGAAATTGGTGAGGAAGGAAGGCCAGGCTGCACTGTGTGTTTGGCATTGAACTGCTCCGCCTATGGAGACCTCCAAATAATAAGGTAAGGACTCATTCAGCCTGAATATTTAATAGGATTGACTGAATTATTTTGTTCAAAATTATTTCATCACAAGATGGATTTAACTTTCTTTTTTTGCTGAACCTATGAGACAGAATCTTTGTCACCCCTGTAGAACAAGCAGCCAGTGTACTTCAAATTTTTCCACATCATGAAACATTACTATGCCTGTGTTACCTTCTTATCTCATAATCTTTGCATTTAAAAGGGAAAAATAATTTTTTAAGCACTTGACTAGTGTTGTTGGAAAGGTTCCATATAAATATATATGTAGAGTGTGTGACTGAAGAATCCCACAGGTCTCCCATCAGGCATCATTTATTTGACTTGAAGGAGTGTGGTAGTTTTGCTTGGCTCAGTTTTTGCCAGTGAACAGGGTGGGGTACAAAGATGGCTCCTGCATGTCCTGAGTAAAAATTTTGGAAATTTCTCCACCATGTCCAGCAGAGCCGATCTCTGATGGCTCTGAAGATGATGGACATGCTCCTGGCCAAACCTGGGCCAATTAGAGATGTTAGTTACGCCTCTGTGAAAACATATTTAAGAAGAAATCAAAACAATGTGAGCATGCACTTCTTTTTAGCCAGAGAAGGAGGAGGAGGAGGAGGTAAAAATATGTGAGGGAGAACAACATGGAGGCACCAAGGTCAGTGGAGAAAGTGGGGGAGGAAGTGCTCTAGGCGCCGGAGCTGAAAACCCTCTGCCAGCCGTGGTGAAGACCGTGGGGGAGCAGGTGGTCCCCCTGCAGCCCATGGAGTCCAGGGGATGCAGAGCAACCCCCAGAGCCTGTGGGGAGGTGCCAACACCAGATGATGCCTGCAGGAAGCTGTGATCCAGTGGGAGTCCCAGAGACTGAGAGTTGCAAAGGCCTTGCAAGAGAGAGAAAGGCCTTGCTCCCGGGATGGAACCAGCCTGGCCTCGGCTTGGAATTCTGCAGCCTGGAGAGAATCTCGGACAGCAGCAATCGGGCGGGGCTGCTCGTGAGATTGGAGCCACGCCAAAGAAGTTTGCACAGGACTGTCTCTCGTGGGAGGGACCCCCATGGCTAAGTAGAGGATTCTTCCCCCTGATGGACTGACCCTGAGCAAAGGAAACCCCCACACCCTGCCCCCACCCCAGAGCTGTTGGTTAGAAGGAAGGAGGGAGGGGGTGAGCTGAGAAATGGCCTCAATAGGGAGAGGGGTGCGTAGAGAAACAGTGTTTGGAGCAGAAGAATTGTGGCCTTGGACTGACTGAGAAAAGCCACATACCTTGCCCCAGCCTGGATCTGTTGGTTGGATGGAGGGAGAGAGTGAATACAGAAACAGTGTTTTGTAGCAGAAGAATTGCGATGGACTGACTTAAGAGAAAAAAAACCCCACACCCTGCCCCTGCCTGGGAGTTGTTGGTTAGATGGAAAGGAGGGAGGGGGTGAGCTGGGAAGCAGTGCCTTAAGAGGGAAAAGGAGGGTGACTGAAGAAACGGTGTCTTGAGAGCTTATTTTTACCTCTGATTTATCCTCCGACTCTGTTAGGTTAATAAATCACTTTTTTATGCAACTTAAATTTCCCGCCTGCTTTTGCCCTGTGTCTCATGCGTCCTCCTTATCAGTGATCCTATCTCAACTCATAAGTCCAGTGTTTTGTGTTAGTTTTTCCTCTCCTCTGCATAGCTGCAGCAGGAGAGAGCATAGAGAGCAAATGTCGTAGGTGCCTGGCATTTAGCCAGGGTGAAACCCATGACAAGGAGTTAGCATTTAATTTCTCTAAAGTGCTCTGAAAATCTAGTTTCCTAACTTCTTTCTCTCTTGAGCAAGGAGAACTCTTTAAATAGTGGACAATTACACTACAATTATGCACTTATAAAATTGCATAACTATATAAGCATAGAATTATATGAGCATCTAATTTTAATATTTTACAGACCTGGCAAAACTGAGGAAGTCAGTTCACAGTGGCTTTGCAGTGCCCATGTGCAATTGAGAGTCCTTTACAGGACATCATTTGGGATAGAAGATCGTGGAAGGAGGAGACAGGAGTGAGAAAGGACGGGAGTCAGTGCACCAAGAGTCCATGCAGCCACCCTGTTTTGGCAGGGTGGTGGGGATGGGCTTTCTGCATCCTCATTTGTCCCTCCTTTGAATTAAAAACTTGAACTTTGGGACAAAGAATTTTCAGGTAATGTAAGGCAAGTCTTTCCAAGGTTACCTTTTGCCAGTATTGCGATGTTGGGGGATACAGGTTAAAAGAGGGCTATCTGATCCTTATGAATTTAATTACTTTTTTTCTGTTTTCTTCTCCTTTGCTCACTAAAATAATGTGATGTTTTTGTTTCCTTTTGCACTCAGAGGTGATGTGGTTTTCTGAATTTCATCTTCCACTGATTCATGGGAAGCATGTAAGAGGAGTGTTTAACTAGAAAGTATAGTGAAATCTTTTAACAACGCATCTTATATGGACAGACCTTTGAACACAGTCCGTCATTTTTCAAGAAAATTTCAGCTTTTCCTTATTTCCTTGCAATTACCTGCTAATAGTCTGTACTATGCAATGTTTTACGTAGCTAAAGGCTTTATAGATTAAAATTAGGCAGTAGTTACTAATTTTTCCACCACTTAGTAGATACCAGTGCTCTTTCCCAGGCAAAACTTAATTTAAAAACAGAAGAGCCTGATCCTGTTCCATCAAAGGCATTGGGAGATTTCCTATTGTTTTAAGTGGGATTTGGATTAAAACTGAAAGAATAATTACAGCATTGGTACATTTTAAGAACAAACCTAATTTCATTTTAAAAAAACCTATTTAGCGGATAAAGTAAGTGTAGTATATTTATCATATTTGAATATTAGCAATGCTTTTATTACCGAGTGTCAAAATCTAAACCGAAAAGTCAATTTAAATTAGCTGTCATCTGAACTGGCTTGAGATTTGAAAATGTGCAAAGTGACTATCTTCATTTCCAAATTCTGGGTCTTCTCAGAAAGCTCTATCAGTCCATAGAGAGCACTAGAGACAAATATGGAGTGCATTGTACTCAGCTGTGCCATGAAATTTGCTACTTAATTACATATTATTGTGCAGCAAATTCATTTATTTTCCCTCATCTGCAAGCATGTGAACATGTGTCACTTCTCCATAAACTTCATTAGTTCTCATTACACAGAGGTCTGATAAAACCTGATGGTCATTCTTACCTCTGTATTGATTAGTAATGCTACATCATTTTGAAATACTGACAATTAAGGGTCTTTCTATGAGAGCTCTTGAGCATATTGAGTTAGAATGTTTTCCATTAATTTTTTCCAGTAATAACCTTGGTCCATTTGAGACATTGCTTAATAGTCCATAACTTCTACTTTAATAGGAAACAATAATTGATTTCTACTTGTACTTGAATACCGTAGGCTATAAATTTTAACACATTTAAGATCCAGTTAATGATACACCTTTGAAAATAGTAATGGAAGGAAAGTCTGGGACATCATTGTTTGAATATGCAGCCCTGAAGATTTACAGGGTGTTTACTCAAATCATGTAGGGTACATGATTTGAGTAATGGAACCAATAATTTTTCTACAGGAAAAAAACTAAACACAACAAAACAGAACAAAATAAACCCATGAAAACAGTATAACCAACAATAGTCCTTTGTGCCATTGTAACTTTGCTAACAATATGAACATCATAAAGGATTTTGTAATGCAGACAACCACAAATGTATAAATTACATGTACCTGCAAGAGATCCAAGACCTGGCATAAAATTGCACAAATGGGATTCAGGAAATCACCTGCAAGGAGTAACATCAGCAAGATACAAAGTATTTAGGCTGGCCAATAAAATTATCCCCTTTGCTTTTGCAGAGCGAGGCAGGAAGACAACCTGTTATCACTCATTGTTTAAGCATGTAAGTGCTAAGCATGAGCCAGCCATTGGCTGTGTGTGTTGATAATAAGCATCAGTCAATTAAAATCCTAACTTTTGAAGTTGATCTGATTTACCAAACTTTTCAGCACTTCTATCCCACTGATCTCTAATTCCCAAAGTGATGTACAGGCACGTATACATTCATGGAACCGCAGTAGGGTCAAGGTGGGAAGGGACCTCTTCAGGTGATGTTGCCCACCGCTTCTTCTCAAGGAGCCCACCTAGAGCAGCTTGCCTAGGGCAGGTTGTTGTTCCAGTTGTGTTCAGTTGCAACAAATGCAGGTGCAAGCAAAACATGTGAAATTATGTAGAAATTTCACAATCAGTTTGCTTGGAACATATTATTTTTTTCTTGCACACTTCATGCTCTACAACAGGCAGGAATTCACAGGGATTTATAAGAAGCTGATACTCCAGATGATTGAAATGAATGGAGAATTGAACTCTGAATACTTTGATTCTGTATCTTTCTGCTGATTGAATAATGACACATAAGCTTTAAAATTCTGTCATTCTCTTTGTTAAGGATCCAAGTGGTAGATTTGAATTCTAGAGATGAACTTGAGCTTCACACTTACTTAATTGAAAGAAAATTTACTGCAACATAATCTTGTAATCCTGCTTGCTTTGTGGCAGGTAAACAGAAGAGATTAAAAATACTTCATGTGTAGCAATAATTTGCAAAATCATCCTTTCCGTTGGAGACAGCCACTTGTACGAGCTTTCTTGTCTAAATACCTGACAGAAGACACAGTTTCTAACATTACCTTTTTCTGAAACTTATTTGCTTTTTACTTCATTAGAATGAGACTATCAGGAGCAAGGCAGAAGGAGGGCAAAAAAAGACAGAGGTAGAGGGAGGAAGAAAAAAAAAATGAAAAAACATCCCTAATAGTTTGCAATTTAACAATTATACATAATTGAACATCCATGGTCATACAAATTACTGATTGCATGTGAATCTGCAGGTCAACGCTTGTACTTAAATAAGATTTGAGGAAGCACCAGGGCAGCAGGCAGAATGGAAATGATTCACCTTCTCTGCTAGCAATCCAAATCAATAGGCTGAGATCAAGATACGAGAGTCAATCCAGTACTTTGGTGGGGGTGGGTGATGGAACACACAGAATACATTGTTTATGTTATTTTTCCTTAGCTTAATATATTTTTCAGATTTGGAAAGCAACCACTTTTTAATGTGCGTTGACAGTCTTGTTACAATGTAAATAGAATGAATGGTATTATCTCTGCCACTAAACATTTTAGGTGAATGGAACAAGATGCAGTGGAGAGAGCTGACAGATTTACAATAAAAACAGCAACTAGTGCCTGTACAATTCTCAAGAGTTCAACTTTGCACCCTCAAATTTTATGTGTATCTGAAGCTGATATTTTATTAAAATTTAGGCAAGCCCACGGCTTTAGAGCCATAAAATTAAATCTATACAGAAATAATGTCCATGGTTATGCAAGATTTTTGGAAGTGGCATTCTGTAAAACTTTTGATAATATAGTGCTCAAACCCCAAGAAAACTCTTGGGAATTTTAATATTTTACTGGTTTTGTCATTATGCTCATTGTTTTAAGATTGTTTTTTCTAGTTTGTTTTTGATATATTTTAGCACTGAATTATTAAATAGATAAAAAATTACATGTTACACTAGGGTGGCAGACTTTATTGATTAGGCCTTTTTACTACTTGAAAAATTTTTTATGTTAGAATCTTTGGCATTGTTTCTGCATTAAATAAGGAAAAAAATTATTGACTGCATTTTATATACAAGTCCTATTTTGGGACAAGACCCTGACCAACCTGCTTAATCAAAGATGTTGAACTGGATAATCTCCAAAAGAGGTCCCTTGCATCTCAAACATTCCAAGATTTGTTTCTAAGATAGGAAGGAACAAGGTTGCAAACTGGGTGAGAGGAAGAAAGGAAACAGTTACATCTGAAACCAAAATGTGGTGTTAACAAAAGGCGGCTGTACAGCATTATTTCTATGGCTCCATGCTTTGAAAGCAGCATACAATTAAAGCAGAAGGGAACTCAATCAGACTAAAAATCAGCTGGTTTTTATGCAGATTTAGCACTTAATCCTCTGGACATTTTTCAGTTTGTTAGAACATATTTGTTAATATCTAACAGTGTTCCAAGCAAAAGTAATGCTTTTATAATACTTGCCTGTAAATTTTCCTATTTACTTGGCACTCATTATTCTTTCTGTGAATAAATAGATTTAGTACTCTAATTGTGTATTACATGTGGGAGCTGTAAATAATGTCCTCTATATGGAAACAGGAAATAGCTTTCCTGGAAGCTGTCCATGTTTGATTTGGTCTCTAGTTAGAGCTAGCATTAATTCTTGAAGTACAGACTGAGTGCAGATTTGTCAGAGGGATATACTGTGGATGGTTAGGCTGATATCATAATACCAGTGGCTGTGTCACTGAAACTCCAAAAGACTAAGGAAAGGTAACTGCAGCTGCTTAGTGCTGGCTCAACAACCTGATCAGCCTGCAAGGGCAGAGCTTCCACCAACTTCTCCAACCCTTCAACACCTGAAAAATACATCATTTGATGATGGAAGCTCCCATTCTTGTTGTGATTTAGTTCTTTAGTAAATTAATTAATTAAGTCATTGCTCTAAGGCAAAGCGCTTGCAGACACCGGTGGATGAAAATTGTACATGAGCTGGCAATGTGTACTCTCACAGCCCTGAATCCCCATGTGCTGGGCTGAGCCCCCAGCACGGGCAGCAGGGGAGGAACGTTCTGCCCCTCTGCCCTGCTCAGGTGAGACCCCACCTGCAGAGCTGCCCCAGCCCTGGGTATCTCGTACAAGAAAGATATGGACCTGTTGGAATGGGACTTGGAGGAGGGCTATGAACATGACCTTTTGTGAAGAAAGAATTAAAAGATTGAGGTTGTTATCCTAAAGTACAGAAGGCTCCAGGGAGTTTTATTGTGGCCTGTTTGCTATATAAAGGACACATGTAAGAATGATGCAAAGGGACTTTTACAAAGTTCTGTAGGGACAGGACAAGATTTAAACTGAAAGAAGGTAATATTAGGTTGGATATAAGGAAGGCACTTTCTGTTTTGAGGGTGGTGGGGTCCTGGCACAGGTGCCCAGAGAAGCTGTGGCTGCCCCTGGATCCCTGGCAGTGTCCAAGGCCAGGCTGGACATTGGGGCTTGGAGCAGCCTGGCACAGTGGAAGTTGTTCCTGTCCAGTGCAGGTAGATTAGAACCAGAGGACCTTTAAAGGTCCTTTCCAACCAGAAGTATTCTGTGATTCTATGATTCTTATTGCAAATGAGCAGTAATAGAGTAAGGAAAAATAACTTCGACAACAGTTTGTTTTCATACTTGGTAGTGGCCAAGAATATGGCTTCAATTTTGTTCTGTTTCTAGATTATGGTGATTATTGATGTAAACAAGAAAGGGGACTAAAGGAGAGAGAAGAGATAAATAAAAATAGTACTGTATCTGTTGTGCAGGAGATATTGACAAGTAGACTAACAGTCCAAATGACCAATCAGCCAATAAACAGATCTTGTAGAATCACAGAATATGTTGAGTTGGTAGGGACCCACAGGGACCACCCAGTCCAGCTCCTGGCCCTACAAAAGACCCCCTGTGCATCCCTGAGAGGAGTATTGTCCAAGTGCTCTTGGACCTGTGGCAGCCTCGGGGCTGTGCCCATTCCCTGGGGAGCCTGGGCAGTGCCCAACACCCTCTGGGGGAGAACCTTTTCCTGATATGCAGACTAACCCTACCCTGACACAGCTCCAGGCATTTGAGCCCTGTCCCCGGTCACAGGGAGCAGAGATGAGAGCTGCCCCCGTGCTGCTCCTCGGGAGGATATTGAAGAGCTCAGCGAGGTCTCTGTCTCCTTTTCTCCGGCTCAACAAACGAGGTACCCTCAACTGCTCCTCATATGGCCCCTCCAGACCCTTCCCCATTCTCATGGACTCCTTTGGATTCTTTCTAATAGTTCAACGTCTTTTTTATATTGTGGCCCCCAAAACTGCCCCCAGCACTAGAGATTAGACCACCCCAGTGCAGAGCAGAGTGTCACAATCTCACCCCCAGCCTGGTCAGCAATGCTGGGCCTGGTGTCCCCCAGGACAGGGATGTCCCTCCTGGCTCCAGGGCACTGCTGACTCAGATCCAGCTGGCCATGGACCATAGACCCCCAGAGCCCTTCCCACATCTGCTCTCCAACCTCTCCTTCCCCAGTCCATACACACAGCCAGTGGGGCCACATCCCAGGGGCAGAATCCAGCACTTTGCCTTGTTAAGCTCCATAAAATCGTGATTGACCATCTCTCTTATTTGTCAAGGTCTCTGCAGGACCTCTCTGTCCTTGAGGATATTCTCTCAGAATATAAGTGTAGGAACTTTCACTGTTAAATTGATTCAAGAAAGAACAAGTAAAATGAGAATGAAACAAGCATGTAGTGTAGGTACTTCATTTATGTGCCTGCATACACAGGATATTACAACTTTCTTTACATGAGACACCCAAATATTGCAGGCACTTTGGAAAACTTCATCAGCTTCTGGGTTCATGACAAATTCTTTGAGATGTATTGGCCAGAACTTTCTCAGTCTGAGATGTATTTAAGTATATTTATGTTTTTAAAATCACACTCAGGCGAGTTACAAAGGTCTACATTTTCTATTTAAATTGAATTTAAGAAACAGATTTCAATAGTTACCATTCTCACAATGTAATGATGAAGAGAAATGTCCCTAATCCAGTTCAATATCTTTGTTGTAATTTCCTTTGAGTAAAGTCCTGTGACAAAACCATGCAGTGATCATGAGACTGATGCAATCCTAAAAATACATCAATAAGCAGAGATGTTAATCTGGTTCTAAATGGAAATAATTTACTGAATCCCCAAAAGTGGCTTAGCAACATATGATCATAAAATAATAGATATGAATATTGAAAAAAAATCAAAACCTGTAATAGGATTAGACTAGAAGGATTGTGAAATCATGAGGCAAATAAGATTAATTTTCTCAAGATGATCACTGTGTCTGCTAATCATGAGATCAGCGTCATATGCAATTTTGTGAGAATTTGTATTACAGACATGCACTTTTGAAAATTTTTGACCTTTGTTTATTGTTGTGTTTTGGGTAGAAGCCACTAAAAATGGGAACTGGATGATGTTGGATTAAACTTTGAACTCTGTTAAAAAAGAAACAGCTCAAGACCAAAAGTTCATATTTTTTCCAAAGGTGAGACAGTGCTTTTAATCTGATGTTAGACTAATAAATAGTTAGTTTTTGATTAGGAGTCAGCTTACTGCTGGCCCCATTAAAGTTACATGAATGTTCATAATTGTCAGTTTAGATGTGCCCACACAATTTATAAAACTGCGGCTTTTGTAGCTAACTTTCACTTCAGAAATGAAACTAAAACAAGCAATATTTCAATACCTGCATGAAGGTCCCAATGTCCCTGACTGTTGGTTTTGTAGCTGAGGCCCTCATGCGCTTGAAAGATATTTTATTAATTATTCTACTTCTAAATTTTATATAAATTATTATTTCCATTGGCTATAATAAAGATTATGAAAAATGACAGAGACTTAAATAGTGATTTTAAATGCCATTTTCACTGTAGCTTTAAAGAACTCCAAGTCACAAGGCATCCAGTAATTCTATTAAAAACTTTATGATGTCTCCTATTCCACTGCTTGAAATATAAATTTTCCTTTGAGAAAACCGTAGCTGCTTCTTAATAAGAATATATCAAGCTATGGTTCAATATGTCAGTGCTTTTTGGCCTGTTTGGGTCACTTTAGATAGATCAGCCTGCGGGGTTTTATTAGGAAATTTTAAAATTTGAACTTATTAATCTAATAATGTATCAGAGACAGAAAGTTTAGATCCAGATTTGACTTTTTAAAATTCATCTGGTGCTCTGTTTCAGGATTATAGGCAGAAGCATTCATGTGAAAAATGCTGAGGGAATTTCTGCCTTCCTGTGAACGAGGAAAACCTCCAATCCTATGCATGTGCCCATGCAAGAGGGAGTAAATGGTCATATGGCTTCTTCTTCATTACTGTTAGTTTTGTCCTCCCCCTCCCAGTGCAAGAGCTGCATAAGCCCCTTACTCACCCATTAGGTATCAAATTTAAATATTTGTGGCTGGAAACATCTAAAATGCAACCATAACCCTTTAGGATGTCTCCTGATGCTCCTTTCTCTGACAGAGGGTTTTTTCCTTCTGGAATGTGATCACAAAATGACTCAAAGTATTAGCCCTACCACTCTAATGATTTTTTAAAAATATTGTGCAGAAAAGTGATTTTCTAAAAAAGCACATGCCCAGTTAAAGGAATATGAGTGTTGAATGTTGAGTAGATGTCCTATTTTCAGCTTGTCATAGGCTGAATTTATCAATTGTTACTTCTTCCACACAGAACTAAGGTATAAATATCTTTTTCTAGACCAGTATATGGCAATTCTGCTTATCATTAGCATCTTTTATTGATAGTGCATAGATGGGATTTTAACAATTATTCTTTTTATGACCTGTAGAATTCTTATTCCACACTCATCTCACACTTTCATGTCCCATGTTGCCTAAATGAATGCCATCTTATAGAATACAGTATTTAACCACATGAAAATACACCTGCAAGAGCCAAAATTGCCTGTAGCAAGAATAGAAGTTAATTCTTTTCTATTGCAACTGACATATTAGCGGCTGAATGGAACATTTTTTAAAGTTATAAATTTGGAATTGCTTTCTCTAGTTACCTTCTATTTAAGATGATTTTTTCTCTATCCAAAATAGTGAACAAAAGAAAATCAGGCAGTATATTAAATGGCTTCAGGAGAGACCAAGTATCATCCACTATCCAGTACTGAAGAATTATAGCCAGAATCTGGCATAAGGCTTACCTTTAATTCCCGTATACAATATTTTGTTAACATACATATACTACTGTCAACATAATTCATTATGAATTAGAAAAGTGAAGGAAACTTATCCAAAACTAAACAGGAAGAGTAGCAAGTCAGAAGGGAATAATCTGGACTGCTGACAAACTGGGACAAGTAATGACTGTGGCATGGTCACTAATGCAGGCTGAAATAAGGTGCTTGTCCTCTCTCTATGGGAGAGGGGCAATTAATGATAAGATCTGGAGCCAGAACAGTCTGTGCATCTGCTCAGTGGCTCAAATGCAGAAGAAACTGATTACAGAACTATATATTCTTGAAAGGAGAAAAGGCCCTGAGGCAATTCAGTGAATTCTCAAAATAAGCCTGGCCACAGATGACACTTGTCTTGGATTAGACAAATATGCTAGGTGGAAAGCACTCCGAGCAGGTGCCTCCCCCCACAGCAGAGGTTTCTGGCACCCCTCCCCCCACAACACAGAATATCTCAGCCTAAAGTGGAAAGAACTGTTTAATTAACAGACCACACAGTGGAAAGGGAAAAGGGGAAAGGGGTCAGAAAACCTGAACAAACAGCTGATGAGCGCAGTGTCCTTTTCCTCAGGTGTAGCTTCCCCTTTCCGGGGGGAGGGGGCCCCGAAGGGCTAGGTGAAGTTTCTCTGGTGGCTCCCTGGACGATTCTCGTCCGCTGTCCCCCGGGGCTCCTCAGGTTCTCGGATGAGAAAGCAAGTTGAAGAAAAGGGTCCAGAACGATGAAAAAACAATCGCAGGGAGGAAAAAAAAAAAACCAACCCAAGAAGCAGCCACACCAGTAGAACCAGCCACCAGCACCAGCAACTCACCCAGCCAAAAAAAAAAACAAACCAGTGTCCCTTCCTTCTCACTCCCCCGTAGGAGAGCTGGGGAAAGTTTCAAAACATCCCACGCTGGCGGCAGAGCTCCCAGCTGCGGGACACAGTTAAAGCTACAGGACCATATTTCTGGTCAAGCATACAAAACGATAGGGAATACAAGATATCATTATGCCACCCCAGGACAACACTGCACCTCAAATTTAAACCAGAGGGTCTACTTCTGGTGGATAATGGGTCTCGTGGGTTTCTAGTCCAGTTCTGCCTATCATGTCCTCACTGAAATCCATTAGAAAAGCACCCAAGTGGTAAAACATGGAGAGTTTCTATCTAATAGTCATACCTACATGTTTTTCAGTGATCTTCTTCTCATCTGTGTCCAGGGTGTGCTTGTTGACCTCAGATTGCTTTTTTTGCTACCCAAAGTTAGACCTGAAATAGTAACAACAGGAAAACACTATGGATAATTCGGTGATGTGACAAGCTATATCCAAGGCCATAGCAAAGTGTGGAGATTTGGGGTTGCTATTCCCAAAGCAAACCTGCAGAGATTCAAGTGGAGCCAGACATCACACCTCAGAGTACAGATTATTTGTGCTGGGTAGCAGAACTCACAGATTATCCTATTGCATTAAAGCCCATATAAACATTCCACTAGAGCAGGTTACTCCAAGCTGCATCCCACCTGGTTTTGAACACTTCCAGTGGTGTGGCATCCACAGCCTTTCTGGGAAGAATTGGTTCCTAAACCAAATTTCTGGGTGTGCCTGACTGTTACAAAAAAAGCCATAAATAAACATGCAGCACCATCAAAATACCACTATTTTCCTAATCATAAAACTTCATTTTGGCTGCTTTTGATTGCTATTATTATAAATTATTCAGAGCTTGAAAGCATCAATTAGTTGTGAAGAACTAGAAATTTAAAAATGCTTATTTTTAAACTTTGGATTTTTGCAAACTGTCATCTTCTGCATGAACTTTAGAGTTTGGTTTTCCAAAAGGGAAACTGAAAAATAACTGAGACATTAGGGCTTTCCAAGTATTCTCAGTCATCTTTAGGCATGCTGTAAATTAAAATTCACCCATGGCTTACTGGAATTAGACAATGCTGTAGCTAGTTGAGGCATCTAGTCTCTTATTCCTTGTGATTTATAAAGAGGTCAGACTATTCTGTTTGCACTGCATATCTAATGTCTTGAGATTTTTCTGGTACTTTCTTTTGTTTCTGGTACTGGATTACCATCATCAATTTGAAGGATTAAAAACATCAAAGATGTATTCCTCCATTTTTGTGTTTTGCTTATTCTTTGCCTTTATTTACCTCTTCTCTGTTGCAGAGAACATCTCTACAGCTCAAAAATTAACATATTTAAACTACTTTTCCCTTTAAAAAGATAACAACATTTGTACATTTAATGAAAGGTTTTGAGAGGTCCCTGACTGCTTCATTTCAGTGTAGGACTATGGAGACATGGGTACAGACAATGAGCAGAAGGCTGGGAGGAGGCAAGGCACTATTTCTAGCCAAAATGCTGAAAAATATTTGCTGCCAAACATGAAGAAACTTTTAAAGTGTATTTTAAAACTTATGGTCTCTTACTTTTCACTGTCCCTCCTCCTTGTGCTGTGCATGTAAGTTAACGGTGTCACTCTCAACAAACCTTGCCTTTATTCTCAATACATGTTTGCTGACCTCTTCTTTATTGTTGCTTTCGATGTGGGGGGCCGGGGTGTCCTGGTGTGCTGCAGCTTCCTTGGAGGAAGCGTCCCCTCGAGAACAGCTTCTCCAGAGGCTACGGCAACTCCCCAAGCAACAGGGTGATTTCAGCAGGTGTAGCAGCTTTCTCTGCTGCAAGTGATTTCAGCAGCTCTTGTGAAAGCACCCAAAGGGCGACTCGGGGACCAAGAGAGGAGGGGCAGGCGCTGTATAGCAGTTCCACATGATAACCTTTATCGTCAGCAGCTCTTGTGAAGAGAAGGCCAGGGACAGCAGCTGCACTCTGCCCAAAGGCCGAGGTGAGGACTCTTTTACGGGGAAGGCACGGGGTGGGATGGGAGTCGGTTGATCAATTGGGTAGAGGACATTATCATAGACAAGCAGGGTACACTGGGCAGTACACTGGGAAGTCACCATGACTGCAAGATGGGTTCCTTGTCTCTGAGTCCTTTTGCCCTCAGGCCAAGGCAGAGGAGAGGGCTGAGTCAAGGGCTCACAGCTCTCCACACTTCATTACTTTTTTTGGACTGCAATCCACATTTATAGGACTGTGGTCAACTGTTTCTCATCTTTCCATCCCGATCTTGGCCTCATTTTCTTTCTGCTCTTGCATCTGGCAAGAAAATGGAAGACTGTATCCATCTCCGGGCAGCGCAGAATCCACAAGTTGGTTGTGAAAGGCAGGAACTCCATCTTTACTATGGATGGAACTGGTTTTCTGTGGACTATTGGAGATATTGACACTTCTATTTACAGCTACTAGTCACATATAAAATGGACAAGTGGGCAACTGACTGTAGACATAGTTTTCTGTTTCAAAGAGGGCTGCAACAGCATGGGGATGTGCAAAATGGGCTTGTGTTAGCCAACACCATGGCCTTCACTTGCCAAGAAAGTGGCAGGATGGGCAAAGCAATCAAAACAAGAAAACATCATTACTGATAGGTCAGCACTCTTAATGCCTTACCCAATAGCTCTACAACCTGTAGGGAGGCTTCTTTCATCTCTTAACTTTTCTTCACTTTACCATCTCATGAGCACTGCAGCCAAAGATGTCTTTGACCTTCACAAGAAAGTCATCGTTGTTGGTGAGCGTGAGGCTCAACAAAGCATGTCTCCTTGTTGTCTCTTCTACCACTTGGGTGAGGAAATTGTGTTTGATGGTCTCCAGGAATATTCTGGATTGCTTATGCCCTGCTGCACTGTCCCTCCAGTGGATATCACGGTGGTTGAAGACCGCCATAAGGACCAGAGCTGCTCCTATCTTTTTATAGGGGTTCTTTCCAGTCAGGCAGCCTAGAGCAGACCTTTGCCTGCCTCCTCTAATCCTAACCCATAAACTCTCAGCTCTCTCCTCATCCATCCCCCAGCACAGCTCCATGCACCCCAGATACTCTCTCACATGAAGGGCAAGGCCCATTCGCCCTCTTTCCATCCTCTCATTCCTATGGGGCCTGTATCTCTTCACTGCAGCACTGATCATGGGAACCATCCCAACGTGTCTCCGTGATCCCAACAAGACTGGAGCCCTACAATTGCACAGGTTGAGTAAGTAGGGAGAGTAGTGCACCTGGTTTTGTTTCTACACACCTGTTTGGCCTCCAATCAGACATATTCAATAATTCCATCAATTTTTTATTTCATCCCTTTACATTTTAGCACAAATCATTTCAGTACAGTCATTGAGACACATAACACACCTTTGATTTAATCTCACTCTGCTGTCTCCTTTTTATTACTTTTTTCTATTAGATTCATGCCCATAACTGTGACATTTTATCCATCTTTATCCACTTATAAACCCTTACATGTGCCACTGGGGTGGGCCACATAGACCCTAATTGCAACAAAAAACGTATATACATTCCAGTTACTGAAATGGCATGATGCTGTGCCAGGGCAGGGTCAGGCTGGAGATCAGGGCAAGGTTCTTCCCCAGAGGGTGCTGGGCACTGCCCAGGCTCCCCAGGGAATGGGCACGGCCCCGAGGCTGCCACAGCTCCAGGAGCATTTGGACAGCGCTGCCAGGGATGGACAGGGTGGGATTGTTGGCGGTCTGTGCAGGGCCAGGGGTTGGACTGGATGGTCCTGGTGGGTCATTCTAGCTCAGGATATTCTGTGATTCTGTGGTTCCTTTTCCTATGTTACTGAAGTGTCACACTTGTCTTGTAAAAGCATATTTGATGCAGATTCAGTTCCCTGCACTTGAATTGAGGGAAAATCTATTGAAATACCCCTAAATTTGTGTGCTTGCAATTGATCTAGGATATCACAGTTTCATAACAAACAGCTGAAAAAACCCACATTAATCTCTTCTGGGGTAAAAAAACCCATCAGCTTCCCAATGCAACAAAGCAGTGACAGATTTGGGTTGTTTGGCTCATCTTCTGTGTTTACTATACAGTTTAAGATATTGAACTATGTAATTAATGATTTGCTAAAATATAATCTCCTTGGATTACCTTTCATTGTCAGTGCAGCAGAAAACATGATCATTCCTCTTAAGGGCTTACTAAGAGAATTATCTATACTTTAAAGAGAGGTAAATTCATAGCTTCCTGAAAAGAATTTTATTTTCCCAATTGCCTTTTATCTTTCTGCAGTTTTCCATTAGAAGGTAAAATAGCATCATCTATCTCTGTTAGGCACCACAGTCCAGAAAAATATTGCTGAACCTTGGATGTCATTAGGATTAAATATTCTTTCTCTTCTCGTTTCGGGAAAACTGATACTTACTTTTGAAAAGATAGATACCAGCTGGGTGTCACTTCAATTAATTAGACCCTGACCTCTTCTCTTTCCTTTCTTATAAAGAAGTCTGACCTAACATTTTAAACAGGGACTACCAAAATCGATCCAATGCACATTTTCAGGGAGAAAAAGCTGAGATGATGGTTAATAACAATGCAGAAATCAAATTATAAAATCAATTTTCCTCCTAGTTTTAGTGTAAACTCTAGCCAGCCAGAGGTTTTGGGTTTATTAAAGATGGGATAAAAGGGATTTGTCCTGTTTTCTCTTCTAGCATAAGTCTATGCGCACTAGATGGTATAGCTGAAAGCACCAACCCAGAGACATCTTTACAAATCATTTGGCTCAACGAAGAGGTTTAAAAGGATTCTTTCAAGATGTAGAATTCCATAGCAAAAAGTCCCCATCAGCTTCAGCAGATTCTGGCTGCTTGGCAAAGTGAATTTTATGTGTGTATATATGCGGTATGACTATGTAGATTACACAATGATCCTTGATGTATATATATATATATGTGTGTGTGTGTGTGTGTGTGTGTGCGTGTGTGTGCAAAGAATTTGGGGAAAAACTTAGAAAACCATGTCAGCTCTCTTCCTCACTGCAATGCAACAATAGCTTTGAAGCTCCATGTGTCAGAAGACAGTGTTATAATAACTGACAGAATTTTACATCCCTTTGACACAATGCCACTGTAGTTCAGTTGGTCAAAGCAGGGCACTGACAACACCAAAGGTTATGGGGTCAATCCCCATATGGGCCATTCACTTAAGAGTTGGACTCAAAGATCCTTGCAGGTCTCTCCCAACTCAGAATATTCTGTGATTCTGTGATTCTTTAGAGGTCTCAAATTCTCCTCTCTGTCTGAAAGAGAAATCCCTTTCCCTCAGCTAATGCCAGGAAATTTTGTCCTGTCTATCCACAGAGTGTAGTTATTTAACAGAACAACTAGTGATCCCTTGGGAGCCAGTGTAGGAGTCTTCCTTAAATTAAGTGTGCCAGGATTTTGCCATGGCTGGTTTCCAATAGCTTTAGTACCAGACTTTTGTTACTTCCCTTGAGAAATCGTTCAGCAGTTAAAATTTTTCTATTAGGGAACTTTCTTTGATGAATTCAGTCTGAATATGCTAAACAAAGGGAGAAAAAGTGACGTGTCTAAGCCATGAAGTCTGCAGTTCAGATTACAAAGGCTGTAGTTCAGCATATCTTTCCAACCTTTTTAAAAAGTTTTCCTAAAGCCCATGGACTTGGCAGCGGTCGGTTTTGTGCTCTTCTGAATGTAGGTGGTCTTGGAAGTGTGAGCCTGAACAGAGATTTCTTCTTTGGCTGAGGAAAGGAGCATATATTCTTTTAAAAACAGACCTTTGTGTGATGAGCAAAGTTTTTTGTCTGGTATATAAAAATACATTCACACATTTCTATTTATATTCTCAATGGAGGTTTATACGTCATCTATAATATACACTATTAGGGATGCAATGCACTGAGATAGCTTAGAGACGCCCTACACATGCTATACATCAACTGATACTAATTAATTAATTCTGCTGTCTCAGGTCATGTAGTCCAAGCTCTGTCTAGCATATTTCTCAGTATTTCCAAATCTGATATGCTTTCACATAACTATTGACATTCTAAGCAGGCAAGTCAAAACAGTTCTCCAGTCACACCCAATTTTACGTTTTTCAAGGCTGCAGTGGTTTTTAGAAATATTTGTTAGAAAGGAAAATATACAGTTAATGTGAAATTTACAGTAAGCAGTTATTTAGTTGTTTTCAAAATCCAAGCTGTCTCTGTTAATCTTGCAGAAAGTAAACAGCTTGAGATATATGTATTATATGCATATATAAAATATTATACTACTATATTTGGTATATATATATAAATTTTAAATGCATGTATATAAAAAGATGCTTTGAACTTCCTTCTCAAATTGCCTCCAGTTCATTTTTTTCCACTGCAAAAGTACACAACTTATAGATTGGGTACTTCTAAAGCATCAAGAAGACAGATTCAGAATTTCTAAGTGAAATAAAACTGGAATTCTTCTAAGACTCATTAAAAAGAAACATTAACTCATTATTTAGCTATTAATTCACTTTTAAAAGATATTTCAGTATTAGAAAAAAAGCAACCTTAATGCTGCTGCACCTATGATACTAACTACGGTAACACTTATCCCAAATCCTAGTAGTACATGGATCTTTTCCTGGATAGGAAAGCCACTGAGTTACATAGCAGCAGCATATGACTAAATATTTTGCTAGCACAGAGATGCTGTTTAATTAAATATCTCTGGTCCAGCATGCAAATTTTGTTGCATCTAGTGTGAAACTCATACATGTTAAATCAGGGCTGATTCATTTCCCAATGTGTGAATGAGCAAGCAGGAACAGGAAGCTTAGTCAAATTTAACCAAATTTTCAAAACCGTTTAACCTCTCCAGTAAAACATATTGCATAGAGGAGTAATGGCAGGCACAATGTAAACAGGGAATATGTCAGGAGGCAGAAATTAGAGGTTGTCTTGGCCACAAAATTTTTGAAACTGCCATTGTGTTTTAAAATAGTTGGGGTGGGTTCCATTAAAGCCATGCCTTGACTTTCTATAGCTCAGAAGTGTGTTCCTTCTTGTTCTGTCCTCAGAATGTGTTATAAAAACGTAAATCTTTGGGAAGGGTGGGAAAAACAGGCATTGAAAGAGATTCTCTTTCCATCTCTAGTCATCTTCAACAGATTCCCTGTGTATTTCCATAGATAGATATCTGGTAATTGCATGTGTTATTACTTTTGCCCTTAAATTTTTCCACTGCTGCTTTTTTACCATTTTTGTGCATCCTGCAAGCAGCAGCTTTGGGTTTTTTCAGATGCATGGTGCTTGAAAATAGGACAGGCAAAGAGCAGAACAGATTGCACAGAGTCTGTGCTGTCTCCATCCTTGGAGGTTTTTCAGCCCTGACTGGACAAAACCTTGGGCAACCTCATCTGAACTGCAGCGGAGACCTTCTGTGGCCTCTTCCAACCTCAGTGATTGTATGATTATCTGAAAACAGGGAGAGAGGTGATGAAGGGAAGGGTGTTCTGATGAAACAGGATAATCACATCAAGTGTGGCTATTGAGAGCAGAGGTGGTTTGGGTGGTTTGTCTAATGATGTCTCTCAGCCAGAATGTTGTTCCCTGATATGTAAGAGCGATATACCAGAATAACTGAAATTAAATCATAGGAGATGTAGGAAGGTAAAAAGAGCTGGCAGAGAAAAATTCCCCAACAGAATGAAAATGAAAATGAAAAATTCCCCAAAATATCATTAGAAATTATTCTGGCTTGAAAGCTGATATTTTGGAAACATTTATAAGGAATCAACCTAAAGATCTGGGATTTGATGCCCAAAGGGACTGTTGGAGATACTTGTCAAAGCTTGGCAATAAGTAGAGGTAGAGGATGAGTACTTGATGTTGCAGCTGAGTGCCACTGACTTTGAGACAAGGAAAGTGCCTCAACAGTGCAGGCTATTGATCCCACTCCAGAGACTGAGGTCAACAGGCCAACAACAGGTTAATAAATCTTGTCAGCAAAGACAAAAACTTAGGAAAAACATACAGAAACTGTTTTTTCCCCTGATTTCCTCAGCTCATTTTGTGACTTTTTGGATGAAAGAAGAAAAATAATCCAGTTTGTAGAAAATGACTGTTAATCACTTTAAGTAGCTCTCTGTCTACCAATTCTGAAAAAATAATTCATGTAGTGTTAAACTCACAGAGCCTGTTGCATTTTGATAGTTGGAGACAGAGGTAGCTTATACTCAAGAAAGTCTCAGACTGATTGTAAGGCTGTGTCTGCTCTTCAGCATGGTGAGCTCTGCTACCCAAGTAGCTCATTGGAGAGACAATGGAGAGTTTTATGTTGTAGTAACATAAGTTATTAGCATTCCACCTAGACTGATTTTACTGCAACACTCTTTTAGAGATGTAGCTGTAGCTCTTCTATTATTATGTTTTATTGAACCACAAAATATATTCACAAATCCTCAGGCAAGGTGAGATAAACCTCCCAGGTAGCTGAGGAGCGAGATTTAAAATCACAAGATTGACATGACCTTCAAATGCCTATGCTGTGATGTGTTGGCTCCCCTTGCATGATGCTTTCCGTAGAGCTGGAAAACACCCTTGTACAGATCCTCCAGGATGAAAAAGAGCCCATCATTTGTGGAAGCACTTCTGTAGTCCAGCTGAACATTTGCAGGATATTTTTAGTGGGGAAGAGGGCAAAACCAAAAAGGAATCAGGTTTAATGTGAGAAATATTGCCTTTCCTGTTCTGCATTTGTGAAGTTGTCTTGAATTTGAAATAGTTTTACATTTGTACTGCAGAGGAGATCATGTCATTCGGAAATTTATTGTTACATTATTTTCCTTGTCAAAGTATGCTAAACTTCAGAGAATGAATAACACTTTCTATTACCCATCTTCATGGGGATGGCTTGCCTGGGACTGCCAGGACCATGTCAAGAGCTCATTAGAAGGACTGGAAAAGAGAATTCTAAGTTTTAGCACAGTGGACTTGGACCATATACTGAGAAAGGAACTGAAGATGAGACCAGGAGATGCACTTCTCCTGTTGCTGAGGGAGGTAGAAATTCTTGCTGTTCTCTTCTACATCCTTATGCCTCATGAGGTAGCAGATGGAGCCTTCCTCAGGCCAGGACAGCTGCCTGAGGGAGGCTCTGCCTAGAACCCTTTTGAGAAGGTGCTGGACTGCACAACATACTGGAGTGCTTTTCTGATGTGTTTTAAAAGACCTTTTTGTATTGAAGGAAGATTGAGCCTTTAGCTCTTCTAAACAATATAAAACTTAACCAGAGATAAGCAAGGAACTGCATGATTTTTTCCCTCCCAAAAGGAAAAAACTGTCTTTTATGCCGACTTTTAGGGTTCTATTTCCTGTCTAAAGTTCCTTAGCTCCATAGTGTTGAAATGGGAAAAATGTTGGGAAACCAGAAGAGCTTCATAATGTTGAGGGGATTCCTCTGAAATCTGTGGTCCAAAATTCACGCTTTGTTCTTTGTCATTATGTGTGCTTTAACACTCAGATGATCTGATCAGTTTGTCAGACTGAAAGGCAGAGACAGTTTGAAATGTTTCCTTTGATACCCTACACATGCAATAGGTGTCTGTAGAAATGTGACAATCCTACTTCTACAGTTTTCACAGAATCACACAAACACAGAATATCCTGAGTTGGAAGGGATCCACAAGGATCATTGAGTCCAAGTCCCTGCCCTGCACCACCCCTAAGAGTCCCACCCTGTGCCTGGGAGCATTGTCCAAATGCTCCCTGATCTCTGGCAGCCTTGGGGGTGTGACCATTCCCTAGAGAGCCAGTTTAGTGCCCCACCACCCTCTTGGGGAAGAACCTTTTCCTGATATCCAGCCTCACCCCGCACTGACACAGCTCCAGCCATTCCCACGGGTCTTGTCCCTGATCACAAGAGAAAAAAGATCAGTGCCAGCCCCTCCTCTTCCCCTCAGGACAAAGCTGCAACTGCAGTGAGGTCTCCCCTCAGTCTCCTCTTCCCCAGGCTGAACAGACCAAGTGCCCTCAACTTCTCCTCATATGGCTTCACCTCGAAGCCCTTCACCATCCTTGTGGACTCCCTTGGATGCTCTCTAATAGTTCAATGTCTTTCTTATATTGTGGCACCCAAAACTGCCCCAGCACTTGAAGTGAGGCTGTCCCAGTGCAGAGCAGAGCAGGACTATCTCCCCTCAACCTGACAGGTGATGCTGGGCCTGGTAGCCCCCAGGACAGGGATGTCCCTCCTGGCTCCAGGACACTGCTGAGTCAGATCCAGCTGGCCATGGACCATAAAACCCAGGTCCCTTTCCTTGGCATGGCTTTCCAGTGTCTCATTCCCCAGTCTGTCTGTACATCCAGGGTTGCTGTATCCCAGGTGCACAACTGAACTTTATCTGGTTGGTGATTGCCCAGTCCTCTCATATGTCAAGGTCTCTCTGCAGGGCCTCCCTGCCTTTGAGTGAGTGAACAGCTTAATTGTAAGAGAAGATCCCTGTTCAGTCAAGACAACCTTCTGCCTCATCTACTTGACTTCTGACATCTGGGAATTCCCTGCTCCTGTACCCTTAGGAGGTGATGCTGAAAAACTGTCCAGCATTGACGATGGACCCCAGCACCTGCAGAACATTTTCCCAGGGGACCTTACTCAGTAATTCCCTGATCAGCCTGAGGTTGCTCTCCTCATGGCCAGAGTCAAGGTTTTGCTGGCACTTTTCTTCCTGCCACCAGAGATTTTAAACTCAATGGCTCTGTGCTTGCTGTGGCCAAGATGGCCCCAACCTCTGCTTTGCTCAGAAGATCCCAGTTGTTGACAAGCAGCAGATCCAGGGGGGCATCTCTCCGAGTCAGCTCCCATAGGACCAGTGCCATAAAGCTGTCATCCAGGTGTTTTAGGAATCTTCTGGCCTGGGTTGTAGCAGCTGTGAAATGCTCCCAGTTAATTTCTGGCAAGTTGAAGTCCCCTGTAAGGACAAGGCCAGTTGACCTGGAAGTGTCCCTTAGTTCCTCAAGGAATACGTCAGCATCATCATCCTCTCTGGGGGTCCAGAGTAGATTCCCACAGTGGCATCCAGGTTATTTGTTTGCCCCTTGATTCTTACCCAGAGGCAGTCAATGTGCCATTCCCAGCTGTGAGCTCCAGACATTCCCACCCTTCTGTTACATGCAGTGCCACCCTCTGCCTCTCCTGCCCCACCTATCCCTCCTGAAGGGCCTGGAACCTTCCATCAGGGCACTCCAGTCACAGGACTCATCCCAGCAGGTGTCACTTGTGCCAGGCATGTCAAATCTCTGGCACTGGGCCAAAGCCTTGAGCACCTCTTGTTTATTCCTCGTGTTCAGTGCTCTGGAATAGAAACATTTTGGGTGAGGTTCGTTGTGGCCAACAGCTTGTGGAGCAGATTGAGGGATCCCATCAGTGCTCATTTCCTCAAGGTTTTGGCACTCTATCCCATTGTTCATCACCACTCAGCCTGGCTTTGTCCGCTTCCCTTCCAAGCTGCTTTAAAGCTCTGTCAACGAGCCCTGCTGGCTCCTGTGCTAGAGCTCTTTTTCCCCTCTGACATAGGTGTGTCCATCACATGTCAGTAGAACACACATGGAGTAGATCCTCCCATGGTCAACAAACTCAAAATTTGTGTGGTTTTAGATCCTACAATTATTAGGACAGTGTTGTGTTTTCAGACATCTATGCAGAGCTGCTGGAACACTGAAACCCTGGTCTGGCCTAAACAAATACGCATAAAATATTGATTTATTTTAATGTGATGTAATAATAATTCATAGGCCTTGCGCTTATCAGTTAATGGATGTTTTTTCCTGTGACAAAATTTGAGTCTTAAATTTTATAGCACAATCTACTTTCCAAACGAATTCACACAAAAACCAGAATTTATTATTAGTAAAGCCCAACTATTTTTGCATAACATTAAAAACAGATTTTTAGTTGATTCTAGTAGTTTTCTTCTCATTTTTAGAGTGAAAAAGACAAAGTTTTAATTAAATAAGAAATTTGGCAGACAATTCTTTAGCCATTAATTTGGTCTGGTGCTTTCTGCTATTTATATAAAAAATGGACTTGTACAATTTTGAAATTCATTCCTAATAAATGACCAATACTTATGTAGGTTTAATAGACTCTAGCCTCTAGTGCATGGAAAGCAGTCAAAGGCTTTTGAATTAATTGTATTCTTCACTGCATTACAATAAGTTCCAGTATGGTAACAGATGAGCATCCTAACCCTGGGATTTTTATTATTCATCCAGACTTTTTCCATAGCCCGCTATAAATCAGGATAGTTCTGTCACAGAATACTGCAATGTGGGGAACTAAATACCTTACAATCTCAAATGTTCAATGTCCTTAAGATAATGTTGTATGAAAAACAGATTAAGGCAATGAGGTTTAACAGTTAACCAGAAGGATTCTGAAGAAGGAAAACTACCTTCGAGGAAGTTTTTATGATGCTTTATGAATGCAAAGACACAGCCATACTGCAGCCTGCCTGCTGGGTTTTGCAAGCATTACCTCAGAGCATGGATTTCAACATGAACTAATTTGTAATTTTTTTCTGGTTTAATACATAACCAGTGCTTATGGCAGTTTAACAGACCTATGGAGAAGAACATGCATGTTAGTCTTCTGAACTCCATGCTCGACACATAAGCTACTTCTGTTACCCGAAATAACTCTAATAAATCCCATTCAGCATTTCCCTACAACACAGCATTTGATACTGTAGTTTTTTCCTAAGCAGTCTGAGCTTTACAGAACAGGCTTCTTGTTCTGTCATGGTGGTAGAGTCTCTCCTCAAAATCAGCTCAAAATGTTAGTGTAGCCATAATTATTCTCATAAAAATGTAACAAACAAGGAATGAGTTACCTGCATTTCTGAGGCATATAAATCTAGTTTCAAATTGCTTTTCTTTATGTCAAGGTTTACAACAAGTGCTAATCTTCTACTCTGTGTAGGATTATAGAAATAAATGAGAGACATTCTATTAAAATAAAAAATCTGGTGCAAAAAAATTGCAACTCTGTCATAGAGCATGTTATTTCTTTGGGGAGAGAAGTCATGAATTATCTAATGATCCACTAAGACCTCAAGAGTTACATCTCTCACCATTACGAGAATCAGGATTTCTCCTTTCTTGTCTACTGGAACAAGAGTGGGTAAGAATCAGGGGGAAGGTCAGCAAGACAGATACAGTGGTAGGAGTCTGTTAGATGCCACCCAACTGGGGTGAAGAGGTGGGCACAATACTATGTGAGGGTCAACAAGGCCAAGTGCTGGGTCCTGCCTGTGGGTCACCCCAGTCCCCTGCAGCTGCAGGCTGTGGCAGAGCGGCTGGCAAGTGCCCACTGGGAAAGGCCCTGGGGGCGCTGGGGACAGAGGCTGGACAGGAGCCCAGGGGTGCCCAGGGGGCAAGAGGCCAATGGCCCCTGGGCTGTCCCAGCCATGGTGTGGCACAGGCCCAGGGCAGGGACTGTCCCCTGTGCTGGCACTGCTGAGGGACCCCAGGGCTGTGTCCAGTCTGGGTCTCTCATGGCCAGAGAGACACTGAGGGGCTGAGAGTGTGCAGGGAAGGGAATGGAGATGGGAAGGGTCTGAGCCCCAGGAGAGGCTGAGGGAGCTGGGAAAGGGCTCAGCCTGGAGAAAAGGAGGCTCAGGGGGACCTTGTGGCTCTGCACAACTCCTGACAAGAGGGGATAGCCGGGGGGGTCGGGCTCTGGTCCCAGGGAACAGGGACAGGATAAGAGGAAATGGCCTAAAGTTGTGTCAGGGGAGGTACATTTCATCATGAAAAGAGTAGTCAGGCCCTGGAACAGGCTGCCCAAGGCAGTGTAGGTGTCACCGTCCCTGGGGGGATTTAAAAGCCATGTAAATGTGGCACTTGGGGACATAGACTAATGGTGGCCTTGCCAAAGTTGGGGGAGTGGTTGGCCTTGATGATTTTAAAGGTCTTTTTCAACATAAACAGTTCTATTATTTATTGACTACATCTCTAAGTAAATAAGTATTTCCAGACATCTTTAGAAGATGGATCCTTGCCCATGCGTTCAGCACAGCAGAGCCATGATCTTCTTCCAGAACTTAAGGAAACAGATATTTCCAATACAGGAAATGCACAGGGATCACACAGGGGGGTACACCAGACTGTTTCTCTGTCTACAGGTCCTTTCAGGATGGCAAGGCCTTTCTAGAAAATTGAAGTGACAAAAGCTTTTCTTTGAGATAAAAAAAATTGAATAGGAGTTGGGTAAAAGATGAAGGGATGTTGTGTATAAACCACACTGGAGTTTTCATTCAGAAACTGAGCTCTAATCCATGAGGTAAATACAAATAGTAGCATTGCCAAACATATCTCTGCTGACTACTGTAGGTGTTTAATTTTAATCCTTATTAAAGAGTATCGTTATTTGTCCTGCAGGGAAAAAATACATGTTCATCACATATAGAGACGTTTTAAATATACGTAACTTTTTCTCTGAGTATTGGAAATGTGTTTCTGCTGGTTTACTTTTTTTCCCCCCCAAAAGGAAAAAAAAATACATGTTAGAAGAAACACTGAATGAGTAATTCACTTCAGATAAAGTCTGAAGATTTGGCTTGATGGAGCATCTCAAAAAAACAAAAACCCAAAGGACAAACTCCTTCAACCCTCCAGTTAAGGTTTGCGCCCAGGTCTAATTGATCTTTAACCTTTCAGATTACCTTACATTATGATTTTCAACTGCCTGGGAAAGGAAATTCTTCAGGGAACTACATATCCATTATGCTGTAAATGCCTTTAAGAAAGAACCTCTGGCACATTTGTTCTAGCCTGGGGTTCTCTGGTCCATGGGGGCTTCCCTACAGCTTTTGGCTGCAGAGTTGTGCCTTTGTGAAGGACAGGTGGACTGGAATGACAATAGGAAGAAAATCTGGTTTATTTACATAATTATGTTTTCTTATGTGTAATGAAAAAAGATTCATTTTAGTAGACTGTATATTTAGCTTTTGTTTTCTGATTTATGTTGTGTTCTGTCAAGTAGGATGACTGGATCAGATGGAACAGCAAATGAGCATGAAATATTGCAGCAAATGTGGTGTAGTGGTGGAGTCACCATCCCTGGAAGTGTTTAAGAAGTGACTGGACATAGTACTTAGTGCTGTGTTGTAGTTGACAAGGTGGTCACCGGTTGGACTCAATGATCTTGGAGGTCTTTTCCAGTGTTAATGATTCTGGGATTCTATGAGAAGAGATGGTATCATATCGCCATCAAGTGTCATTGGGGAAAGTGGCATCCTTCGGGGCAATGGAAAGGTGTTCCTAGGGCTCAGCAAGGAATGGGAATCATTCATTAGTTTCCAGAAGATTGCTGAGTGATGGAAATTAAATCTAGAAACAGGAACTCACCTGCAATTCAATCTGGAAGCCAGAAGGGCAAAGGAGAGAGTTGACCATTGAGAAGATTTTTGAGTAATACTAGTGTTCTGATTTCCTTAGAATATGTACAATGAAACTCAATAAAAATTTCCCATGTACAGAAACCTTACAAAAGCAGCTTCCCCTTGTTTCCACATGACTGGGCATGCAGGAATGATCACAGCTGGAGGCTTCAGAATGGTTGCTCAGGGAGGCTAGACTTAACAGTACCTTGTCTCTTGAGTAAGAAAAGGAGCGAGAGCTACAAGACCTCTGACAGTGAGGATAAAAGAAATGGCAGCTCCTCCTCCCTTGTTTTCTGTTAGGTGCTTCTGAAAAAAACCCCAGCTTTTGCATGCGAAGAGTATTAATACGTACTTTTTCTGACCAACTGTGTCATAATTTCCACCGATATTAAGACCTTCATGCTGTGGCAGGGAAAAGCTGCTTAGTTCATGTAGTTTGCTCTAAATCAGAATTAAAGTGGTTTATTGATTTAGGAGTGATTTATCATTAACTAGAAGCAAGGAACTCTGCAACCACGGTCACTCTTAGCGATACAACAGAAAAACAAACAGCCTAGACACACTATGTCAATGAACACCTACAGAGTTCCCAACACCCTTCTACAAAGGGTACCCAAATGATACAGCTCCCCCTCACACAGATTCCTCTTCCTCATAAATGAGATCAGTTTTGGAACAAGACCCTCTCCAGACAACTCTGTATTTTCAATTCAGACTCTGCTGACAGTGGCATTCTTATCTGACATGTTACCCAGCCCTTTTGCCAAGGCTGTGCCATGGGATTGGCCACCTCCCAGGTGTTAATAATGCAGTATGAGTTAACTAACCTGAAGTGGGTTAACTCATCTCCATTTTTTTCCCTGCGGGCTCTTTTCCTTTAATAACAAGGATTTAGCTATTTTGAGTGGTTTTTTTCCTTGATATTCTCCAAATTCTATGTGCCTTTTCCTATGAGTCTGTCCCTTTTTATGTTTCTAATTTATTTTCCCAGATAATTCTCAGAGCAATAGCAGCAGTGGAGTCTAGGAGTTGGCCTTTAATGAAATAATGTTCAAAACAAAGGAAAAAATTTATTATTTATTGTTGTATAGGCTTCTCTGTCCATCCCACATATTATGTGAGGGATGTAAGATTGAAAGGAAGAGAATGAGACAGTAAAAGTCTCTAAGGTGCTGAGTTTTCTTGCAGCGCAATGGAGAAATAGTGTTCCTGTAGCTGTATTGGCAGATCAGCAGAGGCAGTTCAGTGCAGTATTGAGTGTTAAAGACAAATTCTATTGATATATAATTAGTGCTAGAATCACATATGCAGCCCATTAGGTTATTGGACACATCTCTAATATAAAAATAAACTCATGTAGCTGTACAAAGTCCCATGTGTTCAGCGATTAACAGCATATTGTGTTCACAATTTGGTCAGTCTTGTCTCTACAGCTCAAAGGTGAGATATATTTCAAAGCGTGGTATCTCTTCTGGAATACTTGTGGAGTATTTTTTCACTCCTGATGCTAACAAAGAGATTTCCCCGGCCTCAAAACCCATTTTCTCGGGGGGGGGGCAGGGGGGAGGCAGGAAGAAATCATTTTTTAATGTCCTTAAATGTCCTTCTGACTGGCTCTTACGAGGGTTAAAGGCAAATTAGTGAAGCAATTTTGCATTCATCTGTGCAAGGTTATGAAGTGAAACCATTGTTATCCATCAAAATGGTGGCTGAGGAAGAGAATTTTTGACATTGGGATATTGTCAGGTCCAATCCTCCTGCTCAAGCTGGGTCAGCTAGGGCTGAGTGTCCAGAACTTTATCCAGTTGAGGTTTTAATATCTCCCAGAATGGAAACTCTAAAACCTGCTGGGCAACATGTTTCAGTGTTTGATTACTTTTACAGTTAAAATGTGCTTTCTTACACTGAGACAAAATTTCATGGGTTTCAATCCCCTCACATTTGTGTATACTTTCAACAAATTTCCTCTGAGCCTTCTATTCTCCTAATAGTCTAAACAGTCCCAGGCAACTTAGCTTCTCTTTGTGGGAGAGATGCTCCAGCCCTTCAGCCATCTTTTTGGCCCTAAATGAGGGTAACTAAATTTCAAGAGTCTGCTATAAAATTTGCCTACTGATGGCCAAATTTTATATATAAATTATATAGGGTTTTTCCCATCTTTTTTCTTTCAATGCTAGACTTGACTTTATTTGAGGCTCTAGGAGCTTTTTATTTTCCTTTAAGTGATGCTATATCAGCAGTGAAGAAGGAACAAACATTATTCCATTTTTCTTACCATTAGAACTGGACCACGGGGGAGATTGACTGTGGTTTGCTGTGCATCCTCATCCAGGTCTGTTTTCCTAATGATTTACATCACAGGGAGTCTCCATCCTGTCCATGAATTCTCATTGCTCCATGCACCCAGGTATGTTGAATTAAATGCCAGTTTTTCCATGGGCTTTGGTCTTACCCCTGTGCAAGTCTGGATCATGGATGAAATACGAAAGGTATATTTATGTGTAACCAGAAATGCAAGAATTCATCACAGGGAAAGCTGGGAGCAAATGTTCAGTACCTCTAAGAGGTAAAATCAAACTCTTTTGGAAAAAAAACACTCAGTGTAACCTCTGAATATAAGCTGTGGGCCATGATATTTCATTATGTCATACCATTCACTTCCAGAAGCATTTTCATGTTCTGCATTACATTATCTTTCTCTACAAATATTTGAAACCTATAATGTGCATCTTCCTTCACCTGTACCTCCTTTCTGCTGAGTATTATTTTTCATGATTGGTTTTAAGTATTATTTCCAATATTTGTGACCTCTACTACTATTTCTCTTGCTCTAAAGACAACCATTCATAGCATACTAGTCTTTCTCCCTTCTTATCTCTTCATAAGGCACAAACAGGTATTTATAGTGTTTGTTGATCAGTTTTCCTCAAATCTTGATGATCATCTAAATATTTTGGTTGCAGTCATTATTTCCTTTAGGAGTTGATAGAAGGTATAAGAAATACAGTTTAGTCTTTTATTAGCAAGCTATATAATGATGACTTAATAGATTTTTTTATATAAAGTGAGGTTCAGAGGACAGATCTTTGTATTTCTTCAGATTCTGGAAATATACAAAAATTGGCCTGTTCTATAATGTAAGAAATCTCCACTCAAAAACATCTTTTTATCCCTGAAATTTATCTATCAGAAGTCATAAGCATAAAAGGAGCTCTCATAATTTCCTTTTCCCCTTTCCTCGTAAACACACAGCGAATCTGGAAGTATGAAGTTATCTTTGTTTTCTTTCCAGAGATCTTTATTCCAGCACGATCCTCTAGTAGTCTGATCACATTAAAAAAAAAAAAACCAACACAATTTTCCCCCAAGCACTATGAAGCACTGCTCCCTGTAACATTGAAGCATTGAGGAACTTTAATAATTTCAAGATAATGCTGAAACTCTCATTGGTTTCATTTTGCTGGGGAGTATTTTAGATTGATCCAGCTGCTCTTGGATATGTGGATATATGGAACGAGAATAAACCAGCTCCATGAAGATGTCTTTGTTGGTTGTACAACCCTTCAGAGATGGTAAATCTCTGTCTTAACATTTAACAGTCTTAAAAAACTTGAAAGGAAACATTTTCCACATTTTCCACAAAATGAACAACATTTACCTACAAATAGATATAAATACTTGGAAAAACCCTGATAAATAAAATCTTAGAAATTAGGAAATGCCTTTTTTTAAAAAAAGTATTTTTTTTAGAATATAGATTTTTTTTTCTGACTGGGAAGAAGTTGGTTTAACTTAACTTTATTTCCCCTTTCTTGTTGAAATGGACTCACTTTCACACAATTCTAAAAGGGAAAAGACCTGAAAGAATTTTTCTATTTATAAACATTTTAAATTCTATATAATAAATTAAGCTACTATGTTTAAAGATCTTTGTATTATCTTAGTGACACTATTATGTGGATCTACTCCTGTTATGTCCTGATATGGGAGTTCAAATATTTTATTTTCATTTCATTTGTAAAGCACTTCCACAGTATCAGTAAAGTCAATAGATTCTCCATCCTGATTTAAAAGCCTTATTTGGTTTTTTTTCCGAGTGTCTTTGCAGACTGGAGCTTGTAATGAATAGATTTGAAATTTTGACACTGATGGGTAAAATGTGTCAAACAATTCACGTGCCTGGACTGCTGACATGACGTGCCATAATGGAAAAAATACTAAAATGGCAAATCGTATTTTGAATGAAGATTTATATTCTCAAAAGAAGTTCTTTTGACTGTCATCTTTGCAAAATTTAAAAAACTCAGTACAGAAATAAAAAAAAAGTGAAAATACTGATTTCCCACAAAACACAAGGTGATTTTCAACCTGTTGTACCTTATATGTGAATCAATAGGATGGGACTAAATGGTTGTGTGTCTGTCAGTGCTTTCCAGGATACTTATTGTTATCATTTATGAATTTGTGTTTGTTTTGTTTCATTTTTTTAAAATAAAAGACATGCAAGAGATACAAATCTATTTCTGCCACCAGTTACCTCTCTGCCATAACCCACAGGTATATGTGGAAAATATGTCTTCTAAACTCCCAGCTGGAAAGGATGTAACCATCACTGGTGCAGGGGGGCCTGCGGAGGATGCGGAAGGGTCCCAGCAGCGCAGGACATAAAGGCCTAATTCCAGAGTGTGCAAAGACAGTGAAACTGTGTGGGCAACATCTGCTTGAGGCTGCTGAATTCACAGCCCTGGAGAAATAGGGGAAAGCATAAGGATGGGCTGTATTTTATGGGAAGATGCAAAGCGATTTTTTAATCACATGTTTTATAGTCTCGTGTTGCTTCTCCTTGATGAGGAGAGGCTGAGGGAGCTGGGGCTGCTCAGCCTCCAGAGGAGCCCCGGCTGAGAGGGCACTCAGCCCTGGGTGTCCACCCCTGGATGTCCCTGAGTGTCCATGTGTGTCCCTGTGTGTCCCTGTGTGTCCCTGGCTGTCCCTGTGTGTCCCTGTGTGTCCCTGTGTGTCCCTGGCTGTCCCTGTGTGTCCCTGTGTATTCCTGGCTGTTCCTGTGTGTCCCTATGTGTCCCTGTGTGTCCCTGTCTGTCCCCATGTGTCCCTGTATGTCCCCATGTGTCCCTGTGTGTCCCTGTGTGTCCCTGGCTGTCCCTGTGTGTCCCTGGCTGTCCCTGGCTGTCCCTGGCTGTCCCTGTGTGCAGGGAGGCTCAGAGCAGGGCCAGGCTCTGCTCAGGGGCCCAGCCATGGCACAGAGGAAGGGCACGGACTGAGCCCAGGGAGCTCTCCCTGCTCAGCAGGCACAGCTTCTGCCCTGGGCAGTGCCAGCCCTGGGCACATTGTGCACAGAGGCTCTGCAGTCTCCTCCCTGGGATATTCCAGAGCCACATGGGCACTGCTGTGCCCTGAGCTCTGGGCTGGCCCTGCTGAGCAGGGAGGTGGCACCAGGTCACCCACGGCGGGCCCTTCCAGCCTGGCCCATCCCGGGATTCTGGGATTCTGCTGTATGATGTCAGAAAAGGCAGCCTTAATCAGGCTGTGGCCATTCCAAGATTACTTTCTGGGGGGAGTCAATGATGCGTGTGGAGCAAAAACTGCATCCAGAGAAGAGACTTTTTCTCGCTATCCCTTCTCTCTACCCCCATTACAGGCAAATAGTAAGGTGTTTACAAGAAAGCAAAATTTTTTCTTTTTATGTTAAGGAGGAGCTGGGCTTACTGTGCCCTGATGAAGACTGTGTTGGGATGGCAGAGACCTCCTGCAGTCAGGTCTGCGGAGAGGTCTGTCCTGGTCTCTGTGCCACAGCTAAGGCAGCTTGACTGTACCCTCTCCACAGGCTCTGCACCATGGCCCTACAGCGGGACAGTGCTGCTACTCTCAGGCAGAGAGAAGCCAGTTGGTTTTCTCCTGCACTTTGCTTGGCCACGGCATCTGGTGCTTCACACACAAAGTGCAGACAATTGGGGGCGGGGGGGGCAGATATCTCAGCAACTTTTAGGAAACTGCCTGTTTTAGCTTCAAACTACCAGAGAGTAGGTTTAGACTGGCTATTAGGAAGAAATTCTTCCCTGTGAGGGTGAGGCCCCGGCACAGGGTGCCCAGTGAAGCTGTGGCTGCCCCATCCCTGGAAATGTACCAGGCGAGGTTGGACGGGGCTTGGAGCAACCTGGGCTAGTGGAAAATGCTCCTGGTTGGGGCGAGGGTGTTGGAATGAGATGAGCTTTAAGATCCCTGCAAACCCAAACCATTCTGGGATTCTATGTTCCAGAAAGTGAATGTCATAGGTCAGAAAAAGTGCAGAGCCTGTGTGTGCTGAGGCTGTCCTGAAGTATGTAGATAGATATTAGGGGGTCAGTGAGACCCTGGAGTATGGCCAGCGATATTTTTTCTGTCTGTAGCATGCCTGGAAATAAATATAAATACATCTGGTGTCAAAGATGTGCATCTGGTCATGGTGTGTGCCCCTAAAAGCTTGGACCTCTAGTGGAAGTCGTGCAGGGTAAGATGAATATGGCAGGTAGGTGGGACAAGGCAGTGCAGATTCCCTGGGTGATCATAGTGAAGTGTCTTGTAATTGATGCCATAAATAACTTAGAAAGGTTTGCTTAATTGGCTAGTTTATTTTTAATGTTTGGTTGTGCTTTGTTGTGGCTGCACACTGTGACAATAAAAAAGTATTGTTACCAGCCTGGCAGTTCCAAAATGAAGTGTTCTGAAATTTTAGACTTGTTGAAAATATTTATTGCAATTCTGACAATGAGCACATTCATGTTTTACAGATACAGCAAAAGAAAAGAAAAGCTACTGAACATCTTTCATTGTTAAAACCTGATTTAAAGTTCGTAACTAGAATAAGCTGCTAAAAGTTTTTAAAGTACCTCTGTTGATTTTTGATCCAAGTCTATGCAACAAAATGTTGACTGAAGTGTCATGCTGAACACAGAATTTTGCATTCCATAAAGAGTGTAAATTTAGGGAGGGAATAATCTGTGGTGGGTTTTTTCAATATTAAGATAAAATTCACTCGTTCTTTATTGTACACAGACTGGTTTTTTACTCAGCCCTAGGCGAGATATATTTTGATCCAGTCTTGTTTATAGACCCTTTTGTCTTTCCTTCATTCTGTGGATTTTGGTATCAAACTGAAATTGAGCTGATCCAGTCGAGTGAAAACACTATTAACATAAACCCCTTTTCTTTTACCTAAAATAACACAAATATATGATGTAGGGGACCATGTTGCTGTATTTGAGTATCTCCTTCATCCCCCAAACAAGCAGATGAAATGTGTTTGGGACCAAACACTGGAGTATCACTGAGCAAAGGTTACAAGTGAGCTGTCAGCTGTGAAATGCTGATCTTTTTTTATGCTTGTCTGTTTTTATTACAGTCTTTCACTGAGTGAATAATTTGAATTCCAGATGATGTCTTGTCATTGTTTGTAGTGGGTAATTATCTGCTTTTATTGGGTTCTCCTGAGGTAAATCCAAAGAATGGGAAGAAATTGTCTCAATAATATTGTCAATTTGCTGCTCCTTCGTTTTTATGGTAGCCACACACTTAGAAAATTCCCTGAACTTACATACAATTATGTGTTTGATCTCTTTGAGGGGGTAGAATCATAGACTGCTTGGGAGGGAAGTTCATCTTGTTCGAAGCCCCTGCCATGGGCAGGGACACCTTCCACTAAACCAGATTGCTCTAAGCTCTGTCCAGCCTGGCCTTGGACCCTTCCAGGAATGTTGATTACATATGATTTTCTAGGGAACTTCCAAATGTTTCCAGGCAATGGAGTGCACTCAAGGACTAAGAAACCTAGTTTAATGAGATACCTAACCACTTTTTTCCCTGCCGGCACCTTATTTTAAACAGGCAGGTATGTCTATGAATGAAAGCAATGAAATTACGTGCTTGCTTAAGTAGCTCATTAAACCAGGTTGTAATGAATAAGCAGAGTGATGTTGTGCTGCTTTTGTTTCACAGAGCAGGCGGCTGTCATTACTCTGCTTATCTCCATTTTTATACCTGTTTTTATGACCTGCATTCGTGAATGCATCTCCTGTTCTCAAATCTTCACCAGTAATTCTTGAAATAAACAATTCTGGGCAGACAATAATCATTTTATCACACTTGTTAAAAGTCTTTGCATATAATTTTTCTGTTTTGAAAGACACATTTTAATCCATGTGCTTGTCATTTCATGAACAGTCTAAAAATAAAACACAGTATCCTATAAACGCATTTCTTGTGGCATAGTTCATGTAGCAATAATTTTGACAAAAGAATGCCTTCCTACAGACCACAAACAAATTTTAAATTATTCATAAATAACATCAGGGTATAATTTAGCCCCTCTGAATGCATTGGCAATTTGAGGTAGAGAGGGACAGAAAGAAAGGACTAGAAAAAAAGGAGAATCGGGGAAAGAGTCAGTGGGACAGAGATAAATTAAGTAGAAAATGTCACCACTCTGTGGATCTTGACAGCACCCTATTGGAGCTCTTCCTCTGGTCTTCTCAGTGGTGAGGCTACCAGTCTTGTAAAAGTGATGGTTGCACTCTGGATCTGGCAGGTGAAGCCCAGGAAACAGAGTCCAGGTTGAGGTGGGAACACTCGGGTACCTCCCCTGGGGTGGGGCTTTACACAGGATAATGTAAGCACAGGGCACTTATGACACCTTCTAAGGCCTTACAGCTGCCTCTGCACCACTGAAGTTAATTACAGCCCATGAGCAGGGGTGAATCCTTTACATGGGAATGTGCCGGTGCTGCTCCAGAGAGGAGTTTTCACAGCTGAGCCACTTGTGTAAGGACGTTGGCAAGAGAAGAAGCACTATCCCACCTTGCAGGATTTGCCCTTGCCTTGCTCAACACCCAGCTGCAGCCCTTGGTAAGGGGTGCAAAGTCCTTCATACCTGCACAATCAAGTGGTCGATTATTATATTCATTAACCATTAACAGTCCAGTCCCTAAGGTGTCCCACCAAGATTCTCCACACCTGGAACCAGAGCACCTGCTAAAGGGGATGGAACAGAGGGTGGAGCAGAGGCTCTGTTGGGATCCTTGCAGGGAGGATGGCACTTTGCAGGTGGCACTTTGCAGGTGGGACAGGAGAACATGTCCTGCTGCTGACTGGGGCAAAATCACTCTCCTTGGATGAACTTGGCTTATTATGATCTAATTGCAATATTAACACACACCTTCATCCCAGTGTATACCCACCTCCAAGGTCCAGCCACCCCTCACTGAGCAAGTGGTCTAGATTTTTTTGACTGTATCTTTAAAAGTGAAGTGAGAGAATTTTCTACCAATCAGTAACAAAGGTATGTAAGATTAGAGTCACTCAAGCTCCACCTAAAAACAAAGAAACCAAATAAAAATAAGTAGAGGATGGGGAAATGTTAGGGAAGACTCCATCATAACTGCTGGGATCAGCTGACAGGCTGAACCTGTCTTCTCCCCCATAGGGATGCCTATTGAGTGAGAATCATACTGTCTGCACTGAATACTTATATTGGGGATTAGAGCTTGTCTATGTATCGCTTTGAATACATTTTTGCAGTCAGACACTATCACTGGCGATCCTCGAACCTTAATCTGTCACAATTTTACGTTAATGAAGAGTGTTACTCCATAAACTGTCAGTGTGAATACTTCGCAGGGGCTGGCAGCTGCTGGCAGCAGGGAACAGTCTCAAACCGAGGGGAAGAGCTGCTAAGGGCTCTCCCTCATGCGGTTGGTGTTTTTCCCTGACCAAATCAGTCAAACATCCTCTAATCCAGCAGGGCTGCTCGTAGGACTGCTCATGTCCTAATAGGGCTCTGACAGACTGGAAGGGCACAAGCGGCTTGGCTTTCCAGGGGCCCTGACAGACAACTTAAATACTTAGGTCTGAGGAAATTTCCCCTTTTCACATGACAGTACACGTGTAGTGTGACATGAAGAAAATTGTCCAGAAGGTATATTTTTGACCACATTAGTATTTGACATTGATTATTAGACTGATGACACAAATAAATGTGATTGGCACTGCCAGGGTGCTTCATTGAACTGGTATACATATGTCATATATATGTCATGATAATAAAACAGTCTTTCTATGGTATAGTCAGAAAAATTTTCTAAGCAAAAATACATTTTGATGATTACTGCTAATTAAATACTAGCAATGCTTTACCATTCCATGCACTGGTTTAAATATGCACATTCAATTCTATTTTTATCAGTTCCACAAAATATTGCAGTTGTTTTTATTTTCCATGGTTTAATTTCAACTTCTGTGTCCTCTCTTAATATTTCTATGGCATAGTGCCATCTTGGGGATGCTGTGAGCATCTGAAAGGACATGAAACAGATTGAAAGAAAATCAAAATATTTTTGCTGCGCTATGTTGCTGGTGGATGCTAGGATTCTAAAAATAAATGTGACAGAAATCTAGGACTCTCTAAGTAACAAGAGTATCACAACTTATGCCATGTCTATAGAAACCACTACAAATTCTTGAATGCAGCATGTTAGCTGGTATCTTAAATTTGTGAATTCTAGTGTATGTAACAATAGAGAATCTCAGTTTTTCCCTTAAAAGTACATTTCTCACTCCTCTAAGAGAAGCACTGATGTAATCCTAAAAGAGTTGGAAGCTGGAAGACAAATTGTATCATGTTAAAGTCAATGACACAATTTTGGGGAAACTTTGTCTTGATTTCCAGTAATTGGTAGGTTTATAAAGAGTCTGTTTCTTAGTGGGTAAAGGAGGAGGAAAAATACAGCAACTTGTTTCAGTCACATTATTGTCATTTTCGGCTGGACCTTTATTAGTAGCTGGCAGAAGTTCAGAGCATAATTTGAGCTTTCAGGACTGCCTCTTCTTCCTTCATTCCCCAAAGCAAAACCAGATAAATCTGCTGACAGTGCTATTATTTTCCTCAAAATGTATCAGGGTTTTATGTCCTATGGTGCAACCATTCCAAGGGACCACTGCTCCATCATCCAAAGCAAACCCCAGGTTTTCCTATAGATTTGTTTGTATAACAGTAAGAAATGTTCCACTGTATGTTCCACATGTATGTAAGTCCTCTGGAGAGACCTTTCCCAACCTAGCTACCTGCAGCCTAACATGGAGCCGTATTCTGCAGCTCAACAGGTGGTTGAAATAGTGCTGAAATAGTGCTGAATAATAGCCTGAAATAGTGCTGCTGCTGCTGAGTTTGCTGTTGAGTGAAGGGCCGGGATATGTACAGAAGACAGTTCTCATTTCAAGAATCAGCCCATTAATCAGCAGCTTTGGAGAATATTCTCATGCCCAGGTGTAGCTGCTGGTTTTTCCTCTTTGCAGCTCAGCAATGTGGACTCGTGTCAGTACGTGCCACGGTGGGTCTGAGTTCAACACCTCACCCACCAGTCCTTCTCTGGTTGCAAAGAACGGCCCAGCAAGGTATCTTCCCTCGCCAGCTGTGTCAGGAAGTTCTCTTCCACACACTCCAGAAACTTCCTGGACTGTTTCCTCTGCACTGTGTTATGTTTCCAGCAGACACCTGGTAAGATGAAGTCCCCCACAAGAAAAAGGGCCAGCGATAGTAAGACTTCTCCAAGCAACCTCATAGAGTGTTTTGCCTGTCCCTTCATCCTGGTTTGGTGGTCCTTTACAAACTCCCACCAGGATCTCTGCCTTGATGGCCTTTCCCCTGATTCTCACACGTAAACACAACCCTCTCCTCACCCTCATCAAGCACCAGACCTTTGAAATCCTCCATCACACACAGGGCTGCCCCACCACCTCTCCTTCCTCACCTGTTTCTTGTGGAGTGTTTGCAGCCATCCACTGCACCTCTCCAGCTGTGCTTGTCATCCCACCATGTCTCCATGACAGCAGCCGCGTCACAGCTTTCCTGCTGAAGGAAAGTATCGGTTAGAAATAAACATGCTCCAGGGAAAATGTATGAGAAAACTGACTGTGCTTTAACTGCTGGGTTATGATGAGTGACTTGGGGAAGAATTGCAACAAAACCTGCGTGCTAAAATGGCAAAGGTAATGAGCAGCAGCTGTATGTTTAGGAACAGGAGAACATAACTCACTGCATGACCTGTCACAGGTGAACAAAAAAAGGCCCCATCTGTTAAAAAGTTTGTGTTGGTTCATTAGACACGTAAGGTTGATGGTGAGGATGCACAGGCATATTTTGTTCCTTAGAAATGGAACAATGAGAATTAAACATTTCGCTTATATAGAAATTTATATATATATATATATATATATATATATAATGTCTGAGGGGAGATGCAGGAGGCAGATGTGAAAGAGAAAACAGAGCAACACACAGGGGTTGGGACACGAAGAAAGAAACAACTCAAATAGCTTCTCCTGAACCCTGTTGCAATTATCTATCTAGTAGTCATCTGCTTAATTTAAAATTGTGACAGACAATTTTCTTTTTAAAATTATGAAAGCTGTGGTATTTATAGATAAGGCTTTTAAAAACCTTTGGATGTCAGAAAGGATGTGACTCTTAAAGATGTCTATGAAATACCCATTGAAACTGTCACATATCAGTATCCAAAATGCAAGTATAACTTAGGAAATTCCACAAGATAAGTATCTGAATAAATTAGGGATCCAAACAACTTGCTTTTCAATCGGTGCTTTAGAATGATATTGTCTTACGAAACAACAAAAATTAAATTCCCTAATTGTATGGAAGCAAATTCTTTTTTCCTTTCTAATTTATAGAGCTATTTCAACCATGATGTCTCTATTTTCACAGTTCAGTTTCACAGTACATTAACAAATATTTAATCATATTAAACTAGAGTTTGTTCTCCAAAACAAATGAGAAATTATTATAATTAAACAAGGCTTTTGTAACTGCCCTTATTTAAAAATGCTTGGGAGCACCTCATCAGGCATTATTAGAGAATTTATGCTCGGCATTTCCCACACTGTGGTGACAGCCTGGGCATACACACTGCCCAGCTGAAGTGCTCTGCTTGGAAGACTGAGCAGTTGTGGTAAAGTTTCAGTGCATATCATACCATGATTAATGGCACAAACTAGTTTCACAAAGAGTGCTGAAGTCATAAGGGGAAAATAGGTAACTGCCAGAGCAATTTCATAATTTATATGCTGAGCAGCACATTTGTGCACATATTCCCTCTGCCTTTTGTTATAGTAGCTTCCAAATTGATATAAGCAACAGGTCAAGGAGCCTATATTGAACTCTCTGAACACTGATGCTATATACAGTGAATTTCTTAATAATTTTCTTATTTGCTCCAGAGCAAGTAGGACACTGATAAGGTATAGAACATCATGTTGACATTGATTTGGGTAATTTCCCCTTCATCTGTCATTAGTAGTGGTAATCCCTGATGGCAAATGATTTTATGATTTAATGGTATTCAAAAGACCTCGGAGTTACCCTGAATGTGCTCTCCTTTTTCTCCTCTTATTCTTCTGCAGTGATGAAAATGGGAATGAGGAAATGAACATCTATCTGAATGGTATTTATTTATAGGGACTGATACTATATTCTGCACAGTATTTTGACTAAAAACCCAGGCCAGTTTCAAACTTCAAAAGAACACTTTGATAATTTCATATTAGGTATACATATAAACTGTGAGTTCTTACCCTTTATTAGTCATTATCACATCACACAATTATCAAGTTTATCCAAAGTTACCTTTAAGTCTAAGGGAGCTGATGCTGGGAACTCTTACTGCAGTGGTCCTCGATGGTCTTAATCACCACAGTCAAAGAGGTTAGGCTCTTGACTCCTAGGCTCTAGGAGATCTCTTGGTCAAGGGCAGCTGTAATCCAAGCAGGCATCTTCTTTCTTCCCCATCTTTCCTTCTCATCACTGATATGGTAAGCTCTTTAGCTACCTTCTGAAAAGAAAATATGTGGTTTCATTTTCCCCCCCACCCCCAACATTGTTTCTCCTAATTTGAGGATCAGAAATAGTTCTCATCTGGTTTTGCTAGGCCTCCTTCTTGCTAATTCTGGTTCCACCAGCTGCCTTGCCTGCTTGTACGCCACCCCCGTGCTCACCTTGGAGATTTTATCACTTGCACATCTTTTACATACCTCCTTTGGCTGACTGACATTAGACTCAGCCCCCTAGACTTTATATGTTCTTCCTATGTTTATGCTTATCTGTGCAAAAAAACTATTACATAGGAATCTAAACTGCTACTTCCAGGGTGACAAAATATATACTGTCACTATTTATGCTATTTTTGCATGTTCATATCTGGTTTCAAGGCAAGTAAATAGGAGAGGAGCTTTAAAGTGCCTTCCAAAGAAAGCAATTTTTTTGTTCTATTATTCTGTGATTTGGTAGTGTTCCTGAGTACTGAAAATGTGAAATATTTGCAAAATGGATTTGCAGCATGCAATAAGCATATGACAGTTTCTTCCAAGAAAACACTGGCTGTGGATCACAAATTCATGTGTCACTAATTTGTAGTGCTCAACAGAGGAATGTCTAGTCATCCTACCTGAAGTGGTATATTTTAGAAATATTCATATTATTGACAAATTAAATCATGTCTAGTAATAAAGAGAAGAAAATTATCTTAGAGAATGGATGAAGGACAAAAAACAATATACATTTCCTCTCTACTTACATTGCTGGTTGATATCTGTGGCATTCTCTGCTGACTGACTTCTTCCCAGCCATGTATTTTTAATTATCCAACAGCTCCTGTGCTAGCACAGCCTTGCTGCTGATTAACGTGACTGTAGACAGGGCAAGGGGACCTCACTTGAATAATTATCAGCTTTCTATGTAGTCTAGGGAGGTTTGTAATCCTTAAATTAACTTTTAGGAAAATTCAATGTCCAATACCAGGAACACATCAGATTGTGTATGACCTTTAGTGCTAATCAGGGGGCTGTATACTAACGAGAGGTGCTTATTATTTGCTATTTTCACAGAATCAATAGCAGCTTGTTATGTTTAAAGCACTGCCTTATGTGAGACTCTGAACAGCCGAGGAACACTTTGAATCAGATCTTGCTTATAAATTTGCCAGATACATGATGTAATTCTAGAATTCCTTGATAATTCTAGAGCTGGGTCCGCCAGAGCAGTCATAAACCTTACTGAAATTTGTAATTTTAAGTAAAGGCAAAGCAAACAAAAGCTCCAAATATTAGGAGCCCTATTTTCCAGTTTTCCCTTTATTCATGAGTGCCAGTGAAAAATATCTTTTCTTCGGGTCTTCAAATCTTTAACTTTCTCTCTTTGTTTTACCCTATTTTGTAATAAACATACAGGAACACAGGAAGCTTTTCTGCTATTTTCCTAAAGTCAGTTTGGTTTTTTCACAGGGACAGCCTCAGCTGCTTTTGCTTTCCCCCAGGTTGTCACAGCACAGCCATGGATCTGGAACATGAGCATGGAGTCAAGCAAAGCCTTTAATACCTGCTGCTTACTTTCATCACAGTTGTCTCTGATTACTGAGGATCTGGAGTTATGCCATGCAAACAGGGGAGTCTATGCTTAATTTAAATACTTACTGACTAAATTTGACACAATAGCAAAAACATTGAAACAATACTAAATACTCAACAATGACAAATAATAGCATAGCAGAAACACACCAGACTGACCCCTGACTCATCATTATTAGGTGCTATTTGCAGCCCACACCAGGGATATGCCATGGAAGACATGGCCCCACTCAGACAACACCGCACACAGCTGGAGAGGGACCTGCCTGATGCCAGCCACTGATCGGAAGGGTTTTTCTGACTACTGCCCACAGTAGGTGCAGCTCTTGATTTATTCTGTGACTTCACCCATTCCACGCTGTGTGCAGTGAAGACAAGGCTCCAGTGCTTTCATGCAGCAGTCAGGCCTATGGCAGTTCTTTTTGGGAAGTTTTCAGAATGTTTTCCCCAAATTTGTTTTACCATACTACATTTACACCATTAAGTCTCCTGGTCTGCCTGTTATGCAGATCGCCCAGTCAAATATTACTTTTGACTATTTCATTTGACCATAATCTTCTTATAACCATTATATTTTATTTACTGTCATATTAAAATTATTTAGAGTGCTAATACACATCCATTTTTTTATTTTCATCTGGATTTTGCATCACTAATCTCCAAGCAGTGCACTGTATGCCTCCTTCCATCTATATTCTTTTATTCTCTTTTCTTGCAATTCTGAGGACTATAGCTGTAAAGATTTTTATGTGCATATTTGTCTCTTGCAAGATCATAGCACCAAGAGAAGGTAATTCAGACTCCTCCACAGCTGTTTGAAGGACAAATGTCAGAAAGAGCAATACTAATTAACTACCTTTTATTTTTCAGATAGCTGAGATTACTCTCCATGTGGTACATTTGTGCAGGTTAGTGTGGTGTATTTGATTTTATAATTAACAAAAACAAGGACGCAGAAAATGCTGTAGCCTGGAAACAGCAACTTTGTCATCATGCTAATGTATGACTGGAAGGGCATAGGTGAAAAAACCAAGGCAATAAATAGAGTATATTGGTAGTGAAAATAATTCATTCAGTTGCTACTTGAGAAATATTATGTAACAAACTCAGAGCCTGGAGTACTTTGAACAGTTTGAAACTTGCTCTCACAGGTCACTGCAGCTTTTTGAGCTAAAGTTTCCTTTTTGAAATATGTCTGTTACTAACTACACTTCTAGAAATTCATATACAGCAAAAATGAAGCAGCTGCAAGGACAGTCAAAGAGCACAGTTGCTCTAGTCCTGTCCACACTGATCTGCATAGCATTTTGGTGTCCAATATAAGCATTTACGTTTGATACATTCCATTATTTTTGCCTTTCACAATGAAGGTTGGTAGGTCCTCGAGAATAGTTTATGGGTTGCAGAGGGTTTTTTATGATAGTAAACTATTCTGTTTCCCTGTTAGACAGATGTTTTAAAACATGGTATCTTTTGCCCTCATAGAGTTTGAGAAAAAGACAATCTGAAAAGTTCTATTCTGTCCCTGAAAAGCAGAATCACAGAATGGTTGAGGTTGAAATGAGGTCTGGAGAGTCTCAAGCAGATTCAGGTGGAGCAGGTCCCACAACACTGTGAGAAGTTGGGTTCTCATCTCCTGTGGGAAAATGGCTCGAAAAGCAGGGCCAGGGGATGCGAGAAGCTCTGTCTCTGCAGAATTTGCAGAGCACACAAAGAGCATTGTGCGAGCAGATGGCAGAACCTTGAAGATAAACTGGAAGGACAATGTCCTGGGAGGTCTGGAAAGTACCGAAGTTTATGAAAGAAGGATTGTGGTCAAAAGGATACAGAAAATCACTTAGTGGACCCACGAGGGGTCCACGAGCAGGCGGGAATAAAATGATGTAGCCGTATGCAACTAACCAATAATAGTATGGCAAGTAGTTTTACTAACCAATGATATGATGACATGTCGACATGTTAGGTGCTGGAAAAAATGTACTTAAGGCTGAGAAACTGTGAAATAAATGGATTGAAGCTTATCAATCGTATTGATTGTGACTGCTTTTTTCACCTCGTCGCCGATTGCGGGGTTTAGTCATGGTCCAGGCTTCTTTGATATAAGTTTTCTCTTAAATGAGTTTCTTTCCTATAAGTTTTTTCTCGCCCTGCAACATGTGGTGGCAGGTTTAAGGGTCCTTTGATTTTGGTGACCGCAGGGACCATTACAACGTCCCGCGACAATCTCCAAGGGTGGAGATTCCGCAGCCTTTCTGGGCAAACAGGTCCTCTGCTTACTCACACTCACAGAGCAAAAAATATAACTGTTTTATCTCCGTTTCAGGGAGGTGATTTCAGAACATATCAAGACATCAAAACATTTGTTTTAATATATATGATATATTATAACATATATAAAATCATATGTAAGATATATGATTTTCTAAATTTTCTTTTTTTATTGGCTGAATACTTTTCATTGGTTGATGTTATGGCCTTTGTAATTTGTGTATAGGAAAGAGGGAGTTCATATCAGTTTTCATTATTACACTGTGCACAGAATTATTAAGAGTGGTACTTGCAAGTAAAATTAGTGCAACTGTGGGGGTTTTTTTAATCCCCAGATAATGCATTGTGTAGGCTACTTTAGATTTCAGTGCAGTATAAGCAAAATTTTTTAAAATAGGTTTTATTCCAAAAATGTGAGAAGCAAACACATTCCAGTCAATGTGAACAGCAAACCCCATGAACAAAACAAACCCCAAGGACATCCCAGTAATTTAGAATTTCTGTGTTACAAGTTAATTATTTAGATAGAACGTGGATATGACTGACTAATAGTCTCTGCACCAAGACATGATTTTGATTGAATGTGCTACTCTTGGCATTCTTCCAGCATAAATTTCCCCCTTTTTATTTCTTTTGCCAAAAGTGTACAAGCAAAACAAAGACCTGGAAAAGGTCCAAGTCCTTTGGGACACTCTAATGAATTATATATATATTAAAAAATAACTAATTTTCTGTAGGAAAAATTTAAGATGGGGCATAATATGTAAGAGCAGCAAGGGGAAGAAGCTCAAATAGCATCTGGAACACAGTGATGGAGAAAAGTTGAAGTCTGTTAATGAACGTGTAACATACAACGTGATGTTTTCCAGGAGGTTTTAACACTGCCGTGGAAGGCAAAAGACATTAATACCCATTTACCAGGAAGCTGTATTTGTATTGAACTGTGTTTTGAAGATCAATGGGATTGGCAGTCCTTAGATCATATGTAGCAGGTCTATCCCTCGTGGCAGCCGTCTCTCATGCCAGCTCCACCTCCTCGGGAGGAGGATCCCCGCTGGGGGAGGACTTAGGGGCATAGGACCAGCCCTTGTGCTGGAAGGAGAGGCGTGCCTGGGGCTCTGGTCCAACCTCCTCTCCCAGAGGCTTCGGTTGGGTTCAATGTGTTATTGGTTGTTGTTCACTGTACCCTCCCCTTACGTATTTTTACTGGACCCCGGACCCGCGTTTCCTCCCCCTATCCCTTTCCTCATTGCCTGTACCCTTCCCTATATAATCGGTCACCCCGGGGACAGCCCCGGGACTTTCTCCTCCATCATTCTCCCTCCCGGGACCGCGTACCTGACCCCCTGCAATAAACAGAGACATCTCGGAGGAGACCCCGTCCTGCACCCTTCGTCTCATCTCGCCTCTCTCCAGCGGCCCCTCGTCTGTCGGCTCGCCCGGGGCAGCCCCAGTCTGGCGGGACCCCTCCCGCAGTAGGCTCTGGTGGCCCGGAGGCTGGCGCTCGGAGTGAGGACAGAGAGGAAAGCCAGGCGGCTTATTTTAAAAGACAACACTCATACTCATATTTAGCTCACTTTTACAGTGTAAAAAAAAAAAAAAAACCCACCAAAAAAACCTGCTGAAACTGGAAAAGAATGCCTACTCTGATTTTTTAAAATGCAACTTCTTCTTTGATGTAGAGAGATAATTGGTTCTTGGTATCAGATGGACACTTGGCAATAAAGACCTAGAGAGCAATTATCAGACCTAAAGCCTACTCTTAGAAATTGTCTTTTTTCTGTCTTTGTCCAATAGAGCTCTCTTGCTAAATAGAGCTCTCTTGAGGCTAAATGTTATAGCATCAGACATTTATTCCTAGGTTTTCCAGTCATTCCTTCAAACTTCTGTTTTGGCTGGGTTTTGGTTGTTTCTAGATTTTGGGTTTTTTTAACTTTGTGTTTGTATATCAGAGGTACAAGATGTCACTAGGCTCCTTTTCCTGTCTTACTGCAGTAGGATACTCTAATATTAATAATTCCCATTAATAATTCCTGTCTGAGATTGTTAGCTGGAGTATGGAGATTTCTAGAATTTTTCTCATCCCTTTTTTTATTAGGTAAGTTGGATTCATTAAAATAAACAAAAAATGATGAAAATTATGAAAGCCACAGTTTTCAATCATGTTATTTTCATTGTCTGTATTTACTTGTGAGACTGGAGTTTCTGATTCATTGGGGGAATTCTGCTTGAATTCCTGAATTACTAACATTTTCCATACCACAAATTTCAGAGCAATTGGTAGGTAAGAGGGATATCCTGTAGGGAATCCAAGTCTTAATGGACTTCTGTGCATGTGGCAATCATTCTGAGAGCCTAAAGTTACTTCCAGAACAGCCAACAGGAGCCAACGTCCTTATCCTTGATGACTTGCATTCTATATTCCCTTTGGAGTTGGGACATTTGAAGTTTTGAATCCATTATTTTTCTGTGAAAAGAGAGCAGCTTTGATCCTTATTCTGGAGGAACCAGAGTACAAGACTGAGAGGAAGCATAAGCAAAATGGTGGAAAATCTAAGAGTGTAATTTTCCTGTATTTCAGCTTATTCACCTGCGATTACATTGGCACATGATCCACAGATATAACTCACAGCCAAACATCTATCACAGAATTTGTTTTAGTTTGGTTTTAAAAAGACATGAGATTTAAAAAATTAAATTAATAATAAAAAAATCAGGGCCATTCTTCCGTAAGTTTCTTTGCTCAGTTGGTTTATTTGTTTTTTAAAATAACGTGTGTTCATATCTTGCTTGTTTCATGCCTGTGCCCAAAAGAATACGTAATAACCATGGAGTTTCTCCTGTGTAGGAGTTAGTACAAATTCTGGGATTAAAATTATGACAAAGGTGATGAGCAGTGGAAGAACACAATAAATATATCATGGAAGATTGTGTAACTCCGGGGAAAGTTTAGGAAACAAGTTATAGTACACAGTAAAGAAAAATAAATCTGAATTCATTAAAAGTAGAACATAAGAAAAAAGACTGAATTCATTAAACTGTAGGAGACAATAGAAAAATGTCAACTAGATCAGTGGTACTCTGAAGGAAAAACAACACTAACTCCAGAAAAGTTGGAAATATTATCAGTTTGGGGACATTTTTTGGGACAAATAAAAAAGACCCAACAGGAAACTGGTCACATTCTAAATGAGCATACTGAATATGACAGTAGATGTGAGCAAAGAAAATAAACATGATTTTCTGTGATAAGTAGAATAAAGCATAATGATAGGGGCATTCCTGCTTCTACTACAATACACAGTAAATCCTATTCTGCAGAAAAAATGTTGAGCTCATCACTCTAGGAACTATCAGAAAAATGAAATCATTACTGCTTTAGCAGGTTTTAACAATGTATTATTTTTTTTTTCTTCAGAATATTTTCAGACTTAAATATTAAAAACTCATTACATTTCCAAATACACCTTACAATAGGAAAATGAAAATAAATTTCAGCATTTTCATGAAAAACTAAGTGTTTTGATAGAGCAATTGGTGAGTTAATGACTAATGAATAATTTAAAATTTCTGAGAACATACTAATGGTCCATGACTTTGCCGTAGGCTGTTAAACTACAGTTCAGTCTTTAGATTGCAAATGATTTGGAGGTGCTGATCTAATATTATTAATGTCTTCAAACATCTTAAGGCACAGATGTTCTTGGGAACTCTTGCTGTTTAAAACATTCCACAGTAAAATTAACAGTTGTAATTCGTGATGTGCCTGACATTCCTGAGTTTTGAGGAAAGTCTAACTTAGCAAAGAGTTGAAAGTAATTTTTCCTGATTAATACAGTGAAGCACTAGCACAGGGCGCCTAGAGCAGCTGTGACTGCCCCTGGATCCCTGGAAATGTCCAAGGCCAGGCTGGACACTGGGGCTTGGAGCAGCCTGGCACAGTGGAAGGTGTCCCTGCCCATGGCAGGGGTGGCACCGGGTGGGCTTTAAGGTCCCTTCCAGCCCAGCCCGTTCTATGAATCTAATACTAATTAGATTACAATCTTTCTGAAACAATTTGTTCAATGTATACACGTATTACATCATTGCTTTACTACTCTGATTGCTGAAACTATCATTTAAATTCTGGTAACAGGACTTGCAAGACATCATGTGACAGAGACCGTGTCCAGACCAATAAAATCCTAACAATATGCCAAACCATTCCCCTAAAATACTAATTTTCTACATTAGTAGGTAAAGGTCACTGTCTTCTGAGGGCGTACTTCTATTCACTAGTCTAAGTTTCTTAGATTCAGCCATGTGTTTCATCTAAAAGTTCTATTTTTAATTATCCAGTTCTCTGAAACTGCAATTTGTGTTGGGTCTTCCACCATTAAGGATTAAATAAAATGCTGGTTATTAAATAGCTGCTTTATATTCTTATTTTGATCTAAATAATCCATACCAATTTTCAAGGATGGACACATGAGGGAATAAAGGGCATACCTAAGAATTAATTTCCAAAGTTCTCATGATTTAAGAGTCTGATAAACTGATTGCCAAAATATTTGTTTAGGACAGTAGATTCATACAGAAAGAGAATGTATGTAATTCTCTGCTAAAACTTGTTAGTCAGCCTGATACTCTAATTGCGTAAATAAGAAGAGGAACAAAACAGCGGAGTATCTACATTCCAATGCATACATCTCTTAAATGATTACTTGATTTTCTGTGAGCATCCTGAGAAAATTAAAGCACAGCTGTTGTTGCATGATGAGGAGAATTACAGACAAAAAAATATTTCCTTTAGTGGGAGCTGAAATCAGTCATTATTTGACAGAAAGAATTCATTGCCTCACTGATTTGTTCCCCTACACTTAATAGCACCCTTCTAACTTAAATCACTTCCAAGCAATAAATTTATGGATTGAATCCCAGAGAGTGCAAACTGAGTTTGTTCTTCTGAATTCAAATATATTTAAGTTTATGCAAATAGAGAATCAGTCTATGATTCATCAGTTTAGTTTATGTATGCAGGATGTACCTTCTTTCATCACTAATAAGGAGTTCAAGCTTTGTAAGCAATTTCTAAGTCCTCAGAGGTGGCTCATCTTTGAAATCATTTCTTAATCAGCACTCAGGCACAAGGAGGAGGCAGGCTGCATGTTCTCCAAGTGGTAATTCCTGGGGGCAAAGTGGGAGTACTTTAAAGACTACAAAATCAGACGAAGTTTCGTGAACATATCCTGCCTGTTGTGTCTCTTACTGCTATTTACAACTATCCATATAGTCACTGCACACAGTTTAATAACAGATAAATGATACAGCTCGCCTTGGGGCAGAAAACAGAATATAAAAGAGAGAGTAACCTGTAATTTTAGTATCATTGTTTCTACAGCCAAACAGCCCTGCCTCACACTTCACTCAGTGGGAAAAACAGCCGAGCTCAAGTAAGAATAATCAGCCAGAAAATGCTAGAAGGATGAAAAATCCAATCCAAGCTTCTGTTGGCTCAAGACTTTACGAATAAATTACACAGTTCATAAAGTTTCACAGTAAACCAATTAACAGATCAATAATTGAAGAAAATAAAATCCCACTGAAAGAAAAAAGATCTTCTTGGCTTTTATTTCTTTTCAGGTTTTGTGTTATTCTTTAATAAAGACTTGAGATTCAGAATTTTATAGGGTTTATGAGAGAGGAGAACTAAGCCTTGGGAACAAATCACTAAAGTTGTATAACTGATAATTTCCACCCACTCTCAGCAATCTCTGGGGAAAATTATAGAAGGACAGACAAAATAATCATCTCTTACCTCTGTTCTTAGTTCCCATTGATTTTTGGTCTTGTTTTCCACCAGATCCCTTTTAACGAGCTCTACCTTTTGGCTAAGCTTTTATTGGAATGCACTTTTGGTATTACTGTAGACTTAATTAAATATTTGTTTAATTATGATTTTCATGGTAAACTCACCATTTGTTCAAAACCTTGTTGCAACCAGATGTTTTTTCTGCTTCTTTTTGTTAATAACTTCTGTAGATTTTAATTAAGGATTTTGGGGAATAGGGAGGACAATAAAATTGAGGATTTGGGCTGAGCTACCGTTCTGTGAGATCACTGTGTCCTCTAAACACTCCAAGGAGAGAGGATTAGGCTCAATTTTAGTTGCAAGACTGTATTTGAGCATTGCACTTTCAGTTTCGTAAGTTTTGTTCAGGCAAAAAAGAAATTGGCTGAATAATTATTGATGAAAAATAATTTTGATTTATATGAATAAGAATGTCATATCTTAAAAAATGTTAGAAGAATTTGTGCATGCAATAACATTAGGTCTATGGAAAGCAATATATTGGGTATTTGGAAAATGTGGGGTTTAGTTTCTTTAATTCAACATCTGTAGAATGTATTTATTATTTCTCGTTCTTAGAATCAGTTTTTTCACAAACTAGAGTGTAAATTCACTGTGTTTCTCCTGCAGCTTAAGTCAATGCTGATAGATTTGTGCTGTTTACATCAAAATGATAGAGATTAAATCAATCCAGAAAACAGCAAACTTGTCCACTACTTCATGCAACACACAAGTGAAATGTGAACTTTGGTCATGTTCTCTCAATTCTCTCTCAATTTCTACCCATGTGGAATACATTTGAAATTGCAGAAATCCACAGGGCAGAGTAGAAAGGGGATTTTTCTCATCCGCAAAGCCAGATTTTTCCATTCTGCAGAAAACACAATATGTTAAATACACAAAGCATATAAATATACATACTTAAAATATAAAAATTATAAATACATAAGTTTCATAAATACATAATGAAACTAAATATCAGTATAATATATTAATAAAATATACACACACTACATAGAGAAAATAAGGATGTGCGTATGTATTGTGTTTTTATGTGTAAATCTATACAGAAAAAATATACATATACAAAATACTAAAAAAAAATTGGAAAATACCAGGAGATGTAAGGAACATGTTCATGCATGGTGGCTAGATGTGTACTGTGTGTGAGGGACATATGATAGAGCAATAAAAAAAGAGTCAACAGACTTCTTTATTTGGTAAACCAAAAATTTCTACCTCTTGTAATAGCCAGTTCTTGGGATATATTTTTGCAATTATCTTTTTCCTTCTGAAGTCAAGCTTTTTCTGTCCTACAGCTCTAAGCACAGGGAATATAACTTGAAATAATGACAAGGGGTTAAAAATTCAGATTTTAATATAATTTTTCATAATTATAATATTTATTATAGCATAATGTAACGTATGAAGAATTATAATTTATGATTTAATAATTTTTGTTTTATTGAAGTAATGGATGGAATAATATTCTTCCTAGATATTGCTTTAGTGTAACAATTATATATTCTTTTTAATATGCTGCTCTGTACCTCTAAAATATTAGAAAGAATAGAAAAGAGGTCACAGAGAAAATTGTTTATGTAAATAAGTTAATGACTTGAGCAAGGCAGAAAGAGGGAGGTGTAGACTTTAATTTGGCTTAAGTGCATATAAGCAAGAAAATGATCAGGACATGAGAGATTACCATGTACAGGGATATATCTGTGTGCTCTAACCATGCTGTGCAAACACTGTGAGTTTAGAATGCTGACGTCACTTCTCTTTCTGCTCTTTATTTCAAAGTGCAGCCTTTGAACTGAAGTCAGTGCCTTCTTTTGGTTTGGGAGAGCTCCTGTGATTGACGTCAGTGGCAGCATCTCACTGATTTGCATCATGCTGGAACCCCTCCATCTCAGGATACTTGGCTCCAGTTCTTCCTACTGCTTATTCATTCATTAAAAAGGATGTGTACAACTTCAAATTCAAGGAAGCTTGCATTAGCAATTAATGAAAAAAAATCAGTGAGGTTTTAGGTAGATTAAAAGTCTTCTAATGTCAAGTCCATGGAATGACATGCTTGGATTAATCATTAATAAAAGAGCTGCATTTGTGTTACCTGTTTGCGGTAATGTGATCATATTATGTAGTTAAAAACAAATGGTAACAATGGGTTTTGTTCAGTTTTTAGAGAAGAAATGTTTGTTTTCTCAAATGGACACTAGAAAAATATTCAGAAGAAAGTAATAAATGCCATAATTATTTTACCTATGAAGTTTTCCTTTGTAAAATGCATATAGTGAGAAAATAATTTGTCTTCTGTTGTGAAATGAAGCTGAAACATTCTGAACCTTTTTGAAAGCAATTCTCAACAGTTGTTAAAATCTTCAGTTTTAGGAAGAGTTAAATAAATGGGGCTAAGGATTCACCTTCAAAATTCAAATGTCTGCTTGATGCAGGAAGTTAACTTTTTAGTCTGAAAACTCTGAATCTCACACTTATCAAGATTGTCCTGCTAAGCAGTTCTATCCTCTTTGGTAGTGTCATGTTCTGTGCTTAAAGAAGGTTATTCAGCCTTCTTGATAGCCATGTAATGATCACAATACCTTCAGGAATGACCAAAAGTTAAAGCAAATCATTAAGGGCACTGCCCAAATGTCTCATAAAAACTGACAGGCTCAGAGTAACTACCACCTCTTTTGGAAGTCTGTTCCAGTGTTTGACCACATTTTCGGTAGTTATAAGAGTTATAATTGTTTTAATAGTTGTAACACTGTCTTCATATGGTCCCTGACACCATCCTGTGATTCTGTGTGACAGATGTCCCTGTCCATGGCGGGGAGAGGTGGGGAAGTTGGACTCACTGATCTGCAAAGGTCACTGCCAACTGAAAGTGTTCTATTCTATTTACATTTGGCATATCTGCCAGATCATCAGCCAAGTATCATGGCTTAGCTCAATCTCCTGGGAAAACTAGGACATTTTTCCATGCTACTCTGTTATGTTACTATATTCATATTTGGTTTGTGCTCTGGAAATTAGTAGATCCATCTGAAATTTTATGTAAACTCAGTGTTTCTCACTGTTTATAGAGAAGGGACAATACCTTCAGCCCAGCTTTTGGTTGCGTAGATTCAGTGAAAACTGAATTGAGGAAAAGCCCCAATGAGTGATTTGAAAAGTCTCTCTCCTGGTCTTGCAGTTACCACACTGACCCCTGAGCACAGTGGTGTGAGAAGGGAGTGGTGGCCACACAGAGCTGGTGGTTTGTGAGACAGGAAAAATTCCTCTGTAAAAAGCCCTGTTTTCTCACATACACTGTCATTTTTATGTTCCTTTATTTTGTTTTTATTGTGGTCTAAATCATAGACAACTAAATAGTTCTGTAACTCTTATATTTGAAAGATATACAATAAAGGAATTCATATCACTAAGACCCACAGTTTTCAGCCTGTCAGTTGAAAGGAGAAAGGGAAAAAACTGCAGCTACAGGTCTTGCACATAGATGTGCTGTTTATAAAAATCCTCAGAATGTTACTCATAATTGCAACAAACGGGACATAGAAAGGAAATTGTATCCTATCTACAGATTTCAACCTCTGAGTAAGAAACTCTCCAGCTAGGTGTTACTGTGATTCTCAGCTTAATTGTATTCTCCCACAGAAATCTGTTTTAAATTGTATTTGTGTTTGGTTTGTCAAGCAGCCCCAGTTCTGCAATGTGTACACAGGTGAATATTGGCCTTGAGGTATCTGCACTTAGATAATTAGATTAAGTCTCTAGTTTTTACCTTATTTCTTATTCACAAACATCTTAATTCAGGTCTCTGCCAAATTCCTCAAATGGCATTTATGAAGAATGTCTACATTGAGTGACAGGAGCAAGAATTGTTTAATTTTTACATACTAAAATTGTGAGAATTGCTGCTCTTTCGTCATTCCTTAGGTCCATTGAGCAACAGGAAGAGTAATACGGCAGCTGTTAGGCTACTACTGAAAATAAGTTTCATGAAAAAACATATCCAATCGCACTTAGGCAGTCCATAAGGGAGCTCCCAAAGGTATCCATCCTCTAAGGCTATAGAGAAATACGTATGTTTAAACACCCTTACTATGGGTTTTTTCTCTACATTGTATTCCACAGTGCATATTTTGGCAGGTATTTATGATGACACCTAGAATCTGTGCTTAGATGCAATGAAATTTTTAAGTGGGCACAAATAATTATATTCCCCTACTGGCAAAAGGCAGCAGCATCTACCAGTAGGTCAGGGATATGTTAGTCTTTGGTTCCAGGTATCTGAATGAACATGGTGTAAAGGTTTTTGAGTAGAGAGGCTCTTGCTCTTCTTATTTATTTCTGTGCTAATGAATATAGAAAACGTAACAATTCACTTTAAGAAAAAATATTGTTTGTGGTTTTGAAATAAACGTTGGCATCCACTTTATTTCAAAATTATATTTTTATAAACTCTAAGATTAAACTTTATTTGCAGAGAAACTGATTTGGACATATGTGGAAGAGCAGGTTTCTGTAAAAAAGGAAAAACAGAAATTCTTGTAGGTCCTAAGGGCACCTCAATAGCTCATGGAACAGCGCAAAATTGAGAGTAAGGCAGTAAGTGTTCATAGGAACAGGTTCTTTGTCAAGCTGTTTCTGATAAAAGGTAAGCATTGAAGGTTGTATTATGGTTGCATCCCTTCCCATCATCACTGTGCTTATCTCTTAAAAAATGGGATTTACATCAGAACTGTCTAAACAATCTTCTTGAAATTGCTTGTCAAAGAAGTCTGACAGCACCTTATGGGCTTTTATTAAATCAAAAAAATTTGTGAAAAGTAAAAGTGGTGTTTCATTACAATTTCTTTCTGACAGTGATTTACAAGGTGTCTAGATTTTTAATTAGTCTGTCTTCTTGTCATGGTTTTAAACCCATCTGGAAATTAAGCACCACACAGACCCTCGCTCAACCCTCCTTCTCTCCCTTCCCTCCCCAGTGGAATGGGGAGGAGAATCAAAAGAAAATTCTATGTTGAGATAAGAACAGTGTAATAATTGAAAGTAAAGAATAATAGAGTAATAATGGTAAATAATAAAAAGTGAAAAACAAGTAATGCACAATACAATTGCTAACCACCTGCTGACCAATGCCAGACCCCCCTTCCTGACCCAGACTGGCCCTTCCAGATAACTCCCCCAGTCTGTAGACTGGACATGATGTTCCATGGGGTGGAATATCCCTTTGGCCAATTTGGGTCACCTGTCCCAACTATGCTCCCTCCCGGTTTCCTTTGTGAATCTCCTCAGTGGCAGAGCAGGAGACATGGAAAAATAAATCCTTGGTGTAAGATAATGAAACTTAACAAAAACTGTTACCAACACCACTCTCATTCTGAATCCAAAACACAACTCTGTAACAGCTACTCAGAAGAAATTATCCCAGCTGAATCCAGGACACTTCTACGGAAGCATGTGCAAGTCAGTACATCAGTGATTGACTGTGATTCTTCCTGGAGTTCTCAGTAATTACATTAATTTCTGGTAAGCTTTAGACCTTCCACTGGACCACTTTTGAAGAGAAGCCCTTCAACTGGACTTGTATAGAATCATGGGGTTGTTAAGGTTGAAAAAGGTCTTTAAGGTCATCAAGTCTGTCCTGGGGTGACATTATGAAGCCACTTTATTCCTTAACCATCTGCTTAATGCCCAGGGCTGCTGTGCTTTTAAGATGAACCTGGTGGGAAGGGCCAGAGCCCGCGTCAGTTAAACAGCCAAGGGGTCAGTTCAGCTGAGGCCACACCTGGGGGTCAGTTAAACAGCTGAAGGGTCAGTTCAGCTGAGGCCACACCTGGGGGTCAGTTAAACAGCCAAGGAGTCGGTTCAGCTGAGGCCGCACGTGACAGCTCAGTCCAATGGCCAACAGCCCCAGTGTGGGGGCCGGAGCCAGGGTGGGTTCAGCCGAGCTGCACCTGCAGGTGTTGGTTAAAGCGTTCGGTCCAATGGCCCCGGCTATAAAAAATGGCTCAGGCCAACAGCCCCGGATATAAAAGTGGCTCCGGGGAGAGACGGGGGACACAGAGAGAGACGGAGGGGTCGACGGCTCTCGGAGAGACCGCCGCACTGCTCTCTACACTGCTTTTCCCTGTTAGCTTAGGAAAAAGGTTTTGTTTTTTTGTTCTTTTCCTCCCCCTGGCCTCCCTAGCTCCCTTCCCTCCTCTCCAGCCTGGGGAGCCTGCGGGGTGGCCCCGGCCGGGCTGAGCTCCGCAGGCTCGGCCGCACCCGTGAGTGAAGGGAGCGGAGTCACCGAGTCCAGCAGCTTCGCTGTTTGTGTTGATGGCTCCTTGCGGGAGACCTGTTCCCTTTTTTTCCCCCCTCTTAATTTTTTCTGAGTTTCATTTTGTGTTAATAAATAGTTCCGGTTTTTCCTGTGTTAATAAATAGTTCAGGTTTTTTCACTTTCACTTGCTGTGCTTAATTTGTTTCATTGGCATAGGGAAGAGGGGAAGCTTTATCCTGGGTAGGAGGCATTCATCCCAGAGTGCTTCCTCCTGGAACTTTGTCTCCTAAACCGAGACACAGTCCAACCATCAACTCAGCACCACCACCATGATCAGCACTAAACCATGTCCATGTGTCCATATCCACATCTTCTTTTAATATTTCCAGAGATGGTGTCTCCACCACTGCCCTGGACCATATGTTTCAATGCTTTACAACCTTTCTGTGAAATACTTTTCCTAATATCTAATCTAAATCTCCCTTAGTGTAACTTGAGACAATTTCCTCTCATCCTGTCCTTTTCCCCTAGGAACAGAGCTCAGCCCCCATCTGGCTGCACCCTCCTGTCAGGAGTTGTACAGAGCCACAGAGTCCCCCCCTGAGCCTCCTTTTCTCCAGGCTGAGCACCCCCAGCTCTCTCAGCTTCTGAGGCTCCAGCCCCTTCCCCTGCTCTGTTCCCTTCTCTGGACATGCTCCAGCTGCTCTGTGTCTTCTTGTCATGAGATCCCAAAACTGAACATGGAATTTGAGGTGCAGATCACTGGGGCATGCATGACTGTGGGACTGACAGACTTCTGTGTGGTGCTAGTTGAATAATATTTTTGAAAAATCTGTGAATGCCCTGAGAAAAAAGCAGCATTGAGTGGGTTTTGCTGGAGTTCATTGGCTCCTATTACTGTTCCTGAGCACAACTTGTTACAGGAACATCTATGAAAGCATGGACATAGCCACTCGTGGCAGATTTGAATATATTCTTCATCTCAATATTTGAAACTAAATGATTCATTAGTGGTGATATATATCTATGACATATGTCTGTAGGCATGAATGTACATATAACAGTTTGGTGTAAAATGGCTGCATGTACAGCTCTGAAATAAAAATGCAATTTTAAGACCAATGTGTCTGTTCAATTTAATTCTAAATGCAAAACTTTTCCCTCAAAAATGTTGTCTGACTTCTCAAAGTTGGTGCCACTAAATCCATTTATTTCTTATGCACTTGATAATTCAGCTTTTAAAAGTCATTTATTAGGGGACAGACTACCTAGTTATCTAATTTACACTTATACACATACTAGAAAAAGAAAATTTATACGCTTTCTTCCTGGTAGTAGAATTCAAAAACTATCTAAAAAGCCAGAAACATATATTTTGCCAATACCTATACATTTATTTTTCCTTCTTTGTCAAAAATTCATAGGCTGCAGAAGTGACTCAATCGAGTTTTTTTTTACATATTATATTCAAGATAGTGCTCATCAAAGCTTGTAAGAGCAAGACCCACCCCTCACTAATCATTGCAAGATTTTATGCATGTCATATCTAACCTAAATCTTGCACCTTCTTCACACTTCATTGCTATTCAGCATCCCAGATACCTCAAATATTATTTTTTCCATCATTTGAAAGCACTGGTGTATCTTATCTATGTCAGGATTGTTTGCTTTTGATCAATCCTTATCTGAAGCAACTACATTCAGATTTCTTCTAGTAAGAGGACACTTTTACAGTATTTTAAATTGTAGAAGGATAAATTCAACAGCCAGAAAGAACCCAGGGATTACCTGTTTCAATGTAGTTTGCCTAAAACATATTGAGTTTGTTAAAAACTTAATGTGCAGAAGCTCTGCCTCCTTGGTGCCCTGTTGGTCAAATTACTCCATCATGTTGACTTTGTTTTGGGAAGAACACTCCACATTTTCCTTGGGGCTGCTTTGGAATAGCTACAGTGGAAAGAAATGTATGAGTTAGGTTCGTTTCTTATTCAGATTTTAGCCAGATTCTGCAACATTTGGGTTTTATTCCCCAGCTATTCTGTAGTTGCATCAAATGCACATAAATCTTCTAATGCATGACATTTTTATGATGGAATGTTACTCTTACTTATTTTTATGTGAAGATACTGGTTCTGAAAAGCTACTAAAAATCAAAGGCTCAAAGCCAAGGCATTGTTCCTGAAAGTGGCTTCAACTGTCCTGAAATTTTTACTTCTGCATTAGTGGGGCTATTAATAGTGTAATTATAAATGGCCTGAATTCTTCAGTGGCTTTGCTCCATGCATGGCAGAGAATGATAAAGAGATGAAAGAAAACTTCCTACAACAGCAATTAGCCCAAACTTGTCAATGCTGACTTGTAGGAAAACAGCTTAAGCTCCTACAAATGAGTGGATCAGCACAATTTCACCACCAGGCTACAGCTTTTCCTGGGACACTGAAGATAGGGAAACAAATAAATATAAATCTTTCTGCCCAAACTTATACTGAAAGGCAGTTTGGTTTTCTTTTTAAGATATCCCAGGCTTCACCATACATGAGAATACATATTCAGAATCACTTTGGCTACTGTACCATGAAATTCAGTGAGGCAGAAGCCCAGCTCTGACAAAAATCATGCTGGAAATAAGATATGAAAGATTGAGTTTGAAAGAAAAAGGGGTACAAACCAAGAAGGAATTAGAGTTACAGAGCAACATTGTGGATGCTTATTGTCCTTTTAAAAGACAGAGGTACTCTTTTTTAGTATTATTTTTTTTTTAATTACTACTCTGATAAAACTTACATGTAGCTCTAAAGGAATTCAGTTCTTATTGGCCTTTAATTTGGTTTTACCTCTCCTTCTCTGCCACAAGATCAACCTTACAGAAAGCACAAGCTTCTATTATTCAGTTCTTACAGCCCTTTACAGAGAACTATTGCATGATTGGATTTTTCCTCCATAAATATACACATTGTCTCGAAACTCATAAGGAGGATTTAGCACCTTAGCAGTACTTTCAAGTAAATAGTCCTTTGAGGGCAATGGTGGGGAAAAGGTTTGTCAGATTTGACTAGTATGAAATATGTAAAGTGAGCCTGCATTTGATGGATTTCTAAGGGGCAAGAAGTACAGACCTTTTCTGTGTCACAGTGAAATGTTGTAGCAATAGAGCTGAATGAGTTTGTGATAAGGAGATAATGTAATAATCCTTGCAGAGTGTGCTCAGCTCTGGCCAGAAGAGTAAGTAGCAAGGTGATAAGATCCCAGGCTGAAAGAATTAACTTGTAAACAGCAACTTAAGAGAGCACTGGAGATTGTAGATCCAAGCCACCCGGCTCCTTTAAAACGAGCATTGAGCTTACTGTAAGGATGTAACTGTAAGTATGTGAATATATAAATTTGACTTTTAAATGTGGAACATTTTAAAAAAGAAGTTTAATTACGAGGCATAAACATAAACATGTGGCATTAATGATACAACCAGAAGAGCTGCTCTGTAGTCCCCTGTTGGATATTTAGGGCTATTCACGTGGCCTAAGGGTTCTATCAACTAAAGAAAATTCAGCACTCATTTAGATCACTGTAGAAAGGGATGCCTGTATTTCAGAAATATATTTTCATTTAAAGTTCTGTCTTTTTTGCTCTCACTGTCTATTTCTGTTCTCACTTCATGTTTTAGCCAATATTTGACAACATCAAACAGAGCCTTTTGCTCCTATCTGTATCATGGCCATTGTTATGTAAAACTGTCTGTACAAAAGATGTTTTACTTTTGCCCTCAGAAAATACACTTTAACATTATTATTTTTATTTGAATTCTATTCTTTTTTTAAAAATCAGAGACTAGACAAGATACTTGAACAATTACCTTTCCTACTGTGTCTTTGAAGCTTTACTTATTATTTGAATATATTTTCCTTGTAAATCTACCTTTTGCTTTCCAATGGATCTAATAAACAGAACATCAAAGTACATTTTGTCATTCTTCAGCTGGTTGGTGTTTGGATTCATATAGGTTTTTGTGTGTAAACTTTTATATGATGTTTTATGCTGGAACTAATATAAGCACAGTCCTTTTTCAGAAATGAAACTTTATTTCTGGAATGTCATAGCCCTGAGATGCTAAGTATTCTGAAAATACCACACAAACTTGAAATTATCTTGAGATACAAAAGAGAAATTTACCTCCCTCTTAATATAATGTATCAGCTGTGTGCAGATCAATTTATTTTTAATAGATTTCATAGTTTTGATAGTCTCAACTCGGACAGTCAGGTTTGACTGTGCCCTTAAACATCAGGAAAATGTTTTAAAGGTTACTAGGATATAGTCAGTTGCTTTGTACCTATTTTTTTTTTTTTTTAATATGAAATGTTAAATGTTTGGGGGTGATGCCTGTCCTGGGGTGGCGTAATGATATCTTGTATTCCCTATTGTTTTGTATGCTTGACCAGAAATATGGTCCTGTAGCTTTAACTGTGTCCCGCAGCTGGGAGAAGCTCTGCCGAATGTTTTGAAACTCTTCCCCTGCTGTTCTATGGGGGAGTGAGAAGGAAGGGACGCTGGTTTTTTTTTAGTCAGCTGCTGCTGCTGGTTGCTGTTGCTACTGGTGTGGTGTTGGAGGTTGGAGGGGGGGAAGTGGAATTTTTACCATTCTGTTGCCAGGTAACTAACGATCGGTACTTAGGGGCCATTTACGCTCACAAAAGAGACAAAGACTTTCTGCCTGGGCAGAGACGGGAACAAGAGATTTGGGAA
>VZRL01004885.1:156211-195244 GCA_013397895.1 Origma solitaria
TCAGTACTTAGGGGCCATTTACTCTCACAAAAGACACAAACAATTTTTGGTTGGGCAGGCACAGGTATAAGAGATTGGAGAATTTGATAACGACACACTCCCTCGGAGCTCTTGGAGGAGAGAGCAGTAAACAGAGAAGGCTCTGCTTTTTTGGCTGCGACTGCAGGGAAAAATAGCCTGGCTTTGCATTAGCTTTTTCTCTACCTGCTGGGTGAGTTCTCGCTTTTGAAAAAAAAAAGGGGGGAGCACGGGACTCCAATCCTCTCTTTCCCTTCGGGAGGGTGCGTATCCCAGCTGCACTGCAGCAGAACAGGACCCCTGCCTGCTGCCACCCCGCGCCCTGCCTGCCACAACTGCGGAGCTTCCTACCGCCTCCTCTGCTGGCTGGCCCCGGTGGGCTGACCCTGCCGCTCCATCTCCCTGCTCTGGGCTCTCTGCTGCGCCCCTGTCCATCTGCGCTCCACGTTTCTCCAGCCCGTCTGCCATCACGCGCGACACAGATCCAACCTCGCGCCGCAGCGCCATTTGCAGCTCCCCGGGAGTCATCGCACCTGCCCTGCTGGGCTGGGAGCCCAACAGCGCCCCTGCTGGCCGTGACCATGACTGCACCAAACAGGAAAGTGCCTGGTAGCCCAGGGACATCTGCCACTGAGTTTTTGGTTTTGTTTACTCTTTTTTTACCTTGTTTACTGGTTTTTTTGTTACTGATTGTTTACATCTAGTAGACATCATTATACATCATTATAGATCATTATAGATCATTATACATCATTATAGATACTAGTAAAAAACTCTTATTCCTTTTCCCATACCTTTGCCTGAGAGCCCTTGATTCTAAAGTTATAATGATTCGGAGGGAAGGGGTTTCAAGTTCTCTGTTCTAAGGAAGGTTCCCACCTTCCTTAGCAGACACCTGTATATCAAACGAAGACACCTTAATACTGAAATGTTTTCTGTGTATAGAAATCCAAGCTTCCCTAGCACTATTTTCAATTTAATGCTATGTAGAATTTAGATATCTCCTGGAAAATACATACATTTACAATGTATGGTACCTTATTTTTTTAAAACCCAATTTAGTTCTAAAAACCTGCATTTCTTGGGTCAACAGTACCCTTCCCTTTTTTTAATTGCTGTTAAGTTTGCACTTATAATTACAAAAGAAGAGATCAAAGGTATCAACAAGAATTATCTTCACGAGAATAAACCTTGGCTTTTGTCTGCCTGTATGATTACATTAAATTGTGATGAATGAAACTAAATTCTGTTGTGAATGTGTTTTTTGTCAGTAGTGCTTCTTCACCCTTTCACCCATGATGAATCCCATGAAGCTGGGCAAGGGCTAACCCAGAGCCCTGCATCTGGAGAGAAACAACCCCAGGAACCAGGACATGCAAGGGACCTTCCCTCTGGAAAACAACTTGGCGCTGAATAAACAAATACCTGCTCTGTAGCCATACAACTATGGAATTTTATTTTCTTGCCTAGTTTTCGGGCATCAAGGTTGACTGCAAACCAGCAATGTGTCCTTGTAGTAAAGAAAATAATATAGACAATTATTATAAATAACCACATTATTATATTATTTATATAATAAACTTAAGCCTGCTGTAAAAAAAACAATCCTATCAAAAACAATCCCTAACCATGAAGTAAAGTCCTAAAGAGTTTGGATTTAAGGTGTCTCTTGCCAATTCATATAAAGCATGACGTAGACATATGCAGGAGACAAAACCTAAAATGGTCATATTCTCAATAAATAGAATAACAGATAAAGAAAAGTTATATAGACCAAAAATTTAATGTAAGTGTTCTGAATCCAGGCTCTGTGGACTTAAAATGAAAAGAAATGCTTCCAAGAAAATAAAATCTTATGGAAGGTGCCTGAAAATCTGTATATCCCTGGCAAAACCACACCAGCTGCTGCACTGATAAATACAGTTAAGACACCCCTTAGGATTAGAACATGGCTCATAAGGGAAAGAACCACTTTCCTGAGTTTGAGTGCTTTTAATAACTCTTCCTGTTTCATTTCCTTCCAGAGATCAGAAACTTTTAGTGAAGACCTGTAAAAATTAAATGCTTTTTTCCTTAACAGAATACTTTGATACATTAGGAAGCTCTGTATTACTTACAACAATTACTTTTCTTGCTATGAAAATCTTGTGGTTATAAAACAATTGACATTCTTGTACTACGGTAAAGCTTGGATGTAAAAATGCGTTTTCTAGTGATGACAGCTACCTATGGTAGAATGCTGTTACTTGTGAGGGCAATGTACAATGGATAGAACTGTTACTAATGAACATGTGTGACTTAATGTCTCTCAGTTTTCATAATTTCTGTATTAGAATCAGAGAAGGAGAATGGTTGATGTTGGAAAGGACCCCAAGAGTTCACCTAGTGCAACCCCCTGATCACACAGGGCCCCTGAGACTGAGTGACCAGGTCCAGGAGGCTTTGGAACAACTCCAAGGGTGGAAACCACAACTCTTCTGGGCAAGCTGTGCCAGTGCTTGGTCACCCTCGCAGGGAAAACATGTTTGCTGATGTTCTGAGGGAACCTGCTGTGCCCCTGCCTCTGGTCCTGGCACTGAGCAGAGCCCAGCTCCTTTCTCTCTTTGAACTCACCTTTTAAGAATATATCTGCATTAATAATATTCCTCCCTCTGCCTCCTTTTCCACTCCCCAAACCTCCTTCTCCAGGCTAAACAACTGCAGTTCTCTCAACTCTTCCTCATAGCAGACATGCTCCAGACATGCTCCAGCCATGCTCCAGTTCCCCTGCCACCCTTGGAGCCTCTCATGGAACTGTCTCCAGAATGTGCATGTCTCCCTTGTACTGGGAATCCCTGAACTGGACCCACAACTCAAGGAGTGACCTCAGCTGTGCTGAGTAGAGCAGAAGTACCCTTCCTGCTGGCAACACTCTTCCCAGTGCAGCCCAGGGTAACATCAGCCCTCTTGGCTGCACACAGCTGGGTCACTGAGACTTCATATTCATAATCGTTTAAAATAATGTAAAAAAAAAAATTAACAACCATATACAACATAGCAGGTCATATAAAACAGACATAACCTTGGTATAAATTTCACTGCTCTCCTGGTATATTAAGAACTTAAATGTGTTGGAATAACTGGATCTTCTTTTTTATTAGCATTTGGGTTTACTAATTAATTTCTTTTTTGAGATTTATACACAATAGTGAGTCATAGATACAAGTCAATGTAATCCATTTTTATTTCAAAGGTAAAAAGCAGGGATTAATTTGATTAACAGAACTGCCTATTTTGTCTTCATTTTGATTCTATATTATACTTTTTGTGAACATTTTAAAACAGTCTGATTACCAGGATACAAATAAGCAATTAAAAATTCTTATTGATCATTTTCTCCAAATGTGGCCTATGTGGCTCTTTAAATAAAAACAAGCTATTTGCAGTCAGTATGAACAATTATGTGATAGTTTTACAATACTTCACATATAGGTTAGCAGAATTTCTATCCTTCTGGAAAGTTTCAGGAGCAGATGGGTTTGAGGTCTCCACGAGAGTCTCAGTGGTTCCAGTTCAGCAGACACTAATGCTGTGGAAGTAGCAGAAATTTAGGTTTCTCTTGGTAAAATTATTTTTATTAACACTGTGAGTCTTCCACATTATTTCTCATACATGTCCATGTAGCATTTCTGACTCTGCTTATTCATGGAAATTGTTCCATAGTGTTTGTTAAACTAGCATTGTTCCTAATTTGTGTTTTACACCACAATTCAAATAAATTAGGGTATTTTTAGTAAGACCTCAGAAATATATGAGGTTTCCCATCTCAGGTATAATATGAATATGTTCCATCGCCTTTGCAGAAAAAAACTGCATGTCTAACGGTATTTTACAGTTTCACATAGTCTAAGGCTCAAAAAATGCTAGAAGCAGTCCTTTCCATTTTGTTCACTCAATTAATATTGTTATCATTCCAAAACCTCTTTAAGAGAAATTTGAAAGCAAATACCTTGCTCACTCATTATTCAAGCATTGAAAAGTATATTTTAAAACACTTTTTTTGAAGTGACCTCTTCATTCTCAAATTCATCATCATTATTTACAAAATGCAAAATTCAGTGAATTGCCACATATGAATTTCTAATATGTTTTGGCTCTACAGAGATGAACACAGGTAATTTTTTTTCAGTTTCTTATGAATAAAAATATTTACAGAGACCAAAAGGAATCATCCTTGGACCCTTAGATGCTCTTGCCAAAACTCACAAGTGCAGAAACATCTGAAAATGAAAAATAATGGATTGGAAGAGTGAGCTAAATTATTTTCAAGACTGAGCAATAATTATTTAAAACAAACAAACAAAAACCAAAAACCAAATCCCAGAAAACTAAACCCTATAGCCCTGCTTCACATTTGTAAAAAAACTGTAAAGATATCTTTATTTTATATAATTTCTTCTTCCTTATGAAGTTGTTTGAAAAATTAACATATGTAGGAAAAGTTTTTTGCTCCTGATCAAAGCAGGGAAACACAGTCTGTGCAGTACAAAAATTCATATCTAGAATTACACTAAATATTATTTTTAAATGTTGTTTAGCAATTTTGAGACTCTGTGTGCATTTTGTGTATACCCTGAAATAATTTTTACAAAATAGCCTGCCTTAATAAGAGTTTATTTTTTAAAAAAGTGTCTCACAGCACATCCTTACAGCTAAAATCCTAAAATCCTTACTGCTGATGCTTCATAACAGCAAATTAAACAGGGCATTGGAAAAGTGGTGGACTGTTCCCTCAGCAGGAGTATGGGACACACTAAAAGATCAGGTGAGGAGCATTTGGGGAAGACTTGAAGTAGGATGCTTAGAGGAGGAACAAAAGGTGGAGGAAGGAGGTTACCTGGGGAGGTTAAAGTTGGAGAGAAAAGAGGTGCCTATGATGAAGCGGGTCCGCCCCTATGCTGCCTCAGCCTCCTGGGCTGGCTCCGCCCGCCGTGGAAGGACCTTGGGGTTGGAGCTTCTGGGTCCGCCCCTGTCCTGGGGTAAGGCGTGCCCAGGGCTCAGGACCTGCCCACCTTTCCTGAACCTTCTTTTCCGTTAGTTATGTAATAGCTTAGTTTAAACTGTACCCCTCCCTCTTATGTTGTCATTGGTTGATGTATGTTATCCCCACCTATTGTCTTTTCCCCGATTGGTTATCCTTGCCCCTATTTAAGCGGCTGTCACGGGGGCAGGGCTGAGATTCCCACCTTCCCGTTCCTACGGAGGCAGAGGGGAGATTCCTTCACCCCTGTCCCTGTGGGGGTAGGGAGGGGATTCCTCCTTCACTCTCCCTCCTGGGATGGGATTCCTTCTCCCCGCTCTTCATTCCGAACACCTCTACCCTTTCCCCTAAATAAAGGAGAGCAAGGGGAGGAATCTCCCTCATGCAAGCCCTTTGTCTCGTTGCTCGTCTTCATTTTTTATTTGATTACAACACTGTGTGGCTCAGCCAGGATGGCGCTAGCAGGACACAGGACAGGTGCAGCTGACTGCAGGATTTGGCTGCAAGGACCCAGGTGGGAAGGAAATGATGGTAACAGGGGCACAAGGACCCCACACCTTCATTTTCTTGCTGTTTAGTTACATGCAAACCTGAGACTGAAGTATGTTAAGCTCTCTACATCTTCCTTCATGGTTTTGGCATATTCTGTCTTTCCAATTAGTCCTATATGATGATGGTATATTATCTCTTGAAAATAAGTATTCTGATTAAAAAAGAAGTGAAAGTGTGAGGCCTTAGTAAGAGGCTACATTTTAAGTCTGGTTTTAGTAGCATCATGTGTGACTGTTTTCCACAAGTCTTTAGCACATGAAAGTCCATTGCAGCGCCTTCTTTCTTAAATAGATTTATGTTTTTTGACAGGATTGCTGTGTAGATTAAGGTATAAAATATCTCAAAAACTTCTATTGTCTGTACTGAAAGTTTGATTCTTGCAAATGAATGTGATTTAGGGGATGTACTAGCAATCTGATCACAGTGACTTTGCATAATTACACTTTATTATCATAAATGCATGGGTGGGTGAATTGAGCTCACTTGCTGCTGCTGTCTTTCTCTGATGAAACACTTGAAATTCCAGTTAGTGAGACCTTGTTCAATCAATATGTAGCTCTGAGGTAACCTACAGTGTCTTGTTCAAGGCATTATTTGGACAAGTATTCTGCTAGAGTGTCCAATGTCAGAGCACAAAAATCATACATCCAATTTTAAAATCCCTTCCTATCTCAAAAGGCAATAAATTTAACTTTGCAGAAGGATAATTACCCTCTTGGCTTACAGAAGTTTTCCATATTCTTACTGTCCTCTTCCATCAAAAGTTAAGTGAGCGGGTCCCTCTTCAATAGATCATTTTGCTGTTTGGCTGTCTTCTCACAGAAACTCGACAACAGATGTCCAGCAAGTCAGCTCTATCAATGTAAGCATGCTGCTCTGTGCCTAAATTTAAGAAATATTCCCTTTTCCTAAACAAAAATGAGACATACTATGTACTTGATTTGGGCCCAGAATTTCCTATATTCCTTTAAATAAATGTAAAACAAACAAAAAACATCCTTTGATTTACAAAGAAACTCCTTCGATTTATGACTGTTAGTAGTTAATCTGTCAGGTCAATAAAAATCTGTGTAGAGGCAAGATATATTTCATACCTAGGGAAACAAGGCTTGCTTGGCTCCCTGAATTCCGAGCCAGTGCTAGAAAAAATTGATTTCTCTTTCTTGGTTTATAACAACATTTCAAGAACTGGAAATGAAAATTGCCGATGGGGACCTTGTACAGATGTTACTGGAGCAGACTTATTTTCATGTGTTTCAGAAACTTCGTCTACCGTTTTTCCAATTGCTTGTGTCTTGATCCTATTTAATTTTTTTTTACTAAAGCTGTCTTGGTGCAATTTTTTTTTAGTGAGTCTCCACTCCCAATTCCTTTCCCATTATTACCAAAACCAAGGCTATTGAAAAGTAAACTGTTCTCCATTATTTAAATTTCTGCTGATCTCATTTTTAATGACTACAGAGAACATGGTTAAAATTTGATGGTGGCATAGCACTTGTGATGCCTCTGTGCCTCTTAACATCTGCATAATTTGACATAGTTTAGGTTCAATTCTTAACTGGATTGAACAGAAAAAATACCTCTGTTGCAATATGTTGTGAAGGATCAATAAGGGTCATCATGGCAAATCAATGTGATTAAGTGGAGCCGTTTATTACGTATCAGAAGGCTGCTTATATATTTTCTCTACTTGTCTATACGCAAGCAATTCATCGGCTCTTATTTCACCACCTCACAATGTCATTGGTTACCCATAGTTAGAACAACATTTTGTGATAACACCACCTGCAAGTCTCTTATCGTTGTTTATGGATCCTTGCTTGTTTTGAGCTAGAGAGGAATAGTGCAAGCAGGACACACAGGCCTCTCTCACAGAAAGGTAGTTCTCACTACATACCTGTGATTCCCACAGCAACATACCTTTTTTCGTATTTAACAAACACAAATGGTTAAAGAAGTTGTCTGATGTGAATGCAGAGGTAACAATAAATGGTGAAACAGGAGGAAAAGAGACATGTAAAGGAAAGGTAAGATTAGGTCAAGAAAACTAACAGGAAGGAGAAGCTCATCCAGTAGCTGGTTGACTGGGGACAGGCAAAAGCATTTAATGGTGACGATCCAAAAGCAAAAGGTAGCTAGGACTTGAGATTATGGCAGGTAGAGTACAAAGGGCAGAAATGTTTTAATTTGGGAGGATAACTTTTGACTTTGCAACATGGGTAGTGAACATTTAACTTAGGATTTATGTGCATGCTGAGAATGTCTTTTGTGAGTCAAGTAAATCTGATCTTTCTTTTCATTTGTTCAGTACCAAGGAGAAAAAAAAACAAGAATCCAGAGGAAAAAGTATTGATATAATAATGGCAAAAATATGACACTATTAAAATTAATAGGAACTTTCCAAGAAAAAATATTTCATTCTATTCTCAGCAATAAATTACTGCAAACTCTCCAATTAAAAATAAATAAAACCCCTCAGTAAGGTATTTATAAAGAATTGCCTTGATTAACTCTTATTAGAATCCCCTTAGGCTTAGGTTTTACCGGATTATTAGAGAAAATGTGAAATTTTACATTCACAGATTTATTTGTCCTTGAATACACTTAACTAAGTTTGAAGAAGGACAGATTTTTCAATACATTCTGGATAAATATTGTGATACATAGAAGGTATATCAGAAAGGCCATTTTGGTCTGCAGCATTATTTTTCAAACTGGAAATGTAGGCTAAATCTTTTCAATCTATAAAGTTCCTTTTTTTTTTTTTTATTTTTTTGTCTTTTTAAGCTTTGGCCACTCATCATAGCATGTGTATATGATGAACATACCAAATGTGCAATATGTTCAGCTCATCTGAAGAAAATTTTACTTTTTCAGCATTAAACAAAAGTCAATTTTCAGTACTGAGAATTCTTAGAATGAAATTATTAAACAAAATCATATGTTGCTACAATAAAACGTAAAGCCTTGAAAACATGAAGCAGTACACGAAAAGCTGGGGTTAGTGTGAGGAATCTTTTGCTACATTACACAGAAATCATTAAAAAGTAGTTAAATTAACAACAGCAATGCTCAGAGGATTTCCAGTTTTGCCTGCATGGTACATAGTTATAGGGAGGAACTCACCATGCTGGATATCTCTGTCCTCTCTCACTTTAGACAGCTGTTCTTCTGTCTACCTGTTTTATGCCAAAACCTAAATTTCAACTAAACTTCCAGGAATTAATGATGAGTAGTTGCTTTAAAAGATGAGGTAATTCTTTGATCACAGGTCAGAAACAAATGCCGCTCTGAGATCTTGGTGGGGAAGATTTTATTTACTATGTGTGAGAAACTCCAAGAACAGGAGAAAGTCCCTTTGACTCTCCCTCCTGAGACTTTGCCTCAGCAGAGTGTGTTTCCACTGGGGTGAATAGCAGAGGGTGGAACAAGATGAGCTTTAAAGTCCCTTCCAACCCAAACTATGCTGTGGTGCTCTGACTCTATGAATGTGCTAGTGGCAGAAGATGTATGTTTTCTATCTTAAATAGCAAGATGGCTGATAAAAGTGGATTATCAGTTACCTGGTTGTGAGCCAGGGCAGCAGCACTGGTGTCACCAAACAGACTGTACAGACATCACAGGTCTCCATGAACATTGTGTAGGGCCATCCCTGTGCTTCTGAGCTGAGGCTGCCTCTAGGCAACAACAGTGATGTAGGAAAAAAAATCCTGTTCACTACAGCCTCTGGATTTGTGCCCAACCCAGGTACCAGCAAAATAGCTTTGGTCACCTCAGGGTAGTGCTTAAGCTGTCAAAATAATTATGCATCACAAAAAATCATAGAATCACAGAATCACAGAGTGGTTTGGTTTGGAAAGGACCTTAAAGATCACCTCTTTCCAACCCAAATCAACAATTTCAAACAAATCGAGCCTTCTTGCAGTGCTCCAGCAGCAGGCATGGAATTTGACATGGATTTGAAGTCTCAGTATATCCCTGAGGTACCAAGAGACTAGAATTTCATCCATCTTGGCCAAATTTTCAACCCACTCCCAAAAAAAGGGAGTCCAGAATGCCTTTCCTTTTTTCACTTGTACATTTGCTTACCCTCGTTCCCAGAGGTTTTGACAGCAAGAACATAATCAGTGAGGTCTTCTTCTCATTAGTGCTATGTCTTACATGGACCTACAGTGCAGTGTTCCTTTTTTCTTTTCTTTTGTAACCCCTGCAGCCTTAGAAGTTGGAGTTCATGGAATTGCTGCGGTGGCATCACACAGGAGTCTCACTGGGGGGTGGGGGAACAAAAAGTCTCTTGATTATTTTTTCTGAGTGATGGCAAAGAGGAACACAGGCCTTTTTCTTAAAGCAGAGAGCTGGGGTGAGAAAGGAAATTTCAACAAAATGCAGAAAAAGTTTCATCCCTGAATAAAAGATGGGATGAACTAAGGAAAAGTTTCATCACACAAACCAGGTTACCTTGTAGTTATTTCCTACCTGGTTATCTTTTATTTTGACATGAAACTCTGCCTTGGAGTCCTGTTGCAATGTGTTCGCAGACCATGTGTGTAACAAGAGTCCTTTTTAAGAAGTTCCATAGCTCAGAACTTTCTCATCCTGAAGTTTAGGGTACTTTCTTTCTGTGTGCTGCAGGATGTTGGAGCAGATGTGTGTCATTTTGCTATGCCAAGCACCCACTTTCTAGATTTGTTTTGCAGATAAATAATGAAGAAAAATTTTCAAATGTAAAATACAATATATTTTTATCAGCAATGCTTCATAAATGGCTAATTAGGGATTTTTTTAATAGTATGATTAATTAACAATGCGAATCAAGAAATTAACTCAGCTGAAGAGTAGGTAACCGAACCAATTGCAAAACCCTATATATGCTGAGTTTTCTCAACTGAATTTTCTTCCACTGGAGTTAAACCCATTTATGGAGCTGATGCAAAAGCAGTGCACCACTTATATTCTGAAAATAAGACTTAAATGTGCAAAGGAGCTTTTCTTGGAATTTTGATATGACATTTTACTCACCTTATTATGCAATGTCTGGTTATATGTAGGACATCTACTTATTAATTTTTAAAAAAAAGGAAAAAGTACTTAACAAAATAAAATTCAGCTGCTGAGAAAACTGAAAATCTTTGAGGACATAAATCCCATTCATTCAGTTCGAAAATAGATGTAGTGTGCTTATGAGCACAAGTTACCAAAATTCAGAAACTGTGAAACTGCTTCTTCTGTCACGTGGGTTCAAATTATGCTGAACTCCAGGCTCTTTCATCCATTCCTTCAATAACATAATGAGCCAGTACAGAAACATCGAAAGTAAAACTGTAGAAACTTCAATGCAGAACAAGTATTAGAAAACTATAATAAAGTCAATTTGATATGAAGGATATTGAAAATACCAAATGTTTTGTAATAGTGAATTTTGATGTTATCATGGATGCATCATCTATGATTTCTACAGGGCAATCCTCTAGTTCCTCTTCTGGAAGATGCCACCATTTTTTTTTGTTTTTTTGAGAATGATTCCTTCCTCAAGTTACAGAGATGAATTAGAATATTTCATTTAGTATTTATCCCATTTATTTTATATCCATGACAACAGAGTCCAAGCAAGAAACCTTTTGTGTTCTGTCACCTCAAATGAGCAAGAAAAGACTTGGGGTTCCTGAAAGGAGATTCTTACAGAATTAGAATTGCCAAAAAGCAAATGTAAGGATTTGTCCCCCTTCAATCACTGAACCAGAGTCCCTGCCATGGTTTGTGCTCTCTCCTGTTGAGATTCACAGAAACTGGACAGGTAATTCATCCCATTACAATCACCTTCTCCTGCCAGTAGAAGAAGTGCTCATTAACTGGAAGTGATAATAGCAATTTGGGAGGACTCTACACCATTAAAAAAAAAAATAAATTTCTATTCTTTCAAACTTTTTGCCAAGGAAAGAAACATGCACAAAATGTGGTAAGATGGAGCACTTAAGTGACACTCAGTATTACTTAAAGGAAGGTCTATGAAATAACTACACAGTTCATCAAGAAGATGAATATAAATAGTAGTTCCAATGTTTTAAGTCGGCACATAACTAACAAAAGGTGTCAAAACCAGCTAAGTTAACAAAGAAAGAAAGCAAACATCATTCTAAGTTGGAATTACAGTGCCCGTGAATTCTTAAATTGTTCCTCTGTGAGTAAAACACTGAAGATGCCATAAATTTTAAAAAAATTAAAAACCTTCCATATTCATTAGAATGCAACGGTTTCTAAAAACAACACCAAAGCTGAAACAGACAACGAAAAAGTACTGTTTGAAATGGATAGGGGTGGGAGTTTTCCTTTCCAAAAGTTACAGTATTTGTAGTATGTAAATGTTAAATTCTTCTTGAACAAAACTTTTTATTTCATTGTGCTCTGGGAAAAGCTTATTTTGAAAACTTGCGCCTGAAGCTGGAAGGAACCTCTTTTTGCCTTTTTCATGGTTTTCAGTTATTTAGAATAAATACAATCACAAAATCATCATGGAATCATAGAAAGGCCTGGATTGGATCAGATATTAAAGATCGTCTAGTTCCACTCCCCCAGCATGGGCAGGGACAATTTCCACTCAACCAGGAATAAAAGGAATAGGTGATAGCTTGAGGAAATGCTGATTTTTCACTGGACTGAATTCAGATTTTGCAGCTTATGGATTTCTGTGCTATGATTTTTTTACTTCCTTATGGAATAAAGATTCTTTATCATTTTGGCAAAGTTTGGGAGTGTGAGTAATTGTTCAGCTTTTCTGTTTGGTTTAAATTCTTAGTGGGAAATGCAGGTGGAGATGTGAATTAACACAAAAAATGTAAATTTGATGACTGTGTATATGAGATTTCAAAAGGCAATGCAATTCTTAGACATTGTGAGCATATAGGAAAGGTATTTGAAATATGATTTCCTTACTGCTTTATGAGTCATTCATGTCTTTTACACTATCAAAACAGCATAAAAAAATCCAAAATCTGTATTTTGGGGTTCAATAAGTGAATATCTGAATAAAGACAGGCACTGCAGAGTGTTTCAGTAACACAAGCAAGCATTTTATTTCTAGACCATTGTCCTCCCTCATTATAGCATGCATAATAAATGCCATGGAATCAGAGAATTTTTGGGGTTGAAAGGGACCTTAAAGCCCATCCAGTTCCACCCCCTGCCATGGGCAGGGACGCCTTCCACTAGAAGAAGTTTCTCCAAGCCCTGTCCAACCTTATCTTGAACAATTCTGGGGATTCTGACTCTATGAATTGAGGGTAAAATTACCTGTGCAATCCTCATCTAAGAGCCATCAGTAATTTTTGGTGCTAGACTGCTGAATTAATGAAATGGCTTCAGAAAAACATTTATATTTTCCCTGCTTTAAAGTAGTGAGATAGGAAATACAAGAAGTCAAAATCGAATGTCAGCAAAAATAAGAGTATATTTTTATCTATAAGGAGCCTCACTGCTGAAGCACGTAAAAATAGAACAAAGATGTATATGTAGCATTAAAGAATAAGAATTTTATCAGAATGGGATGTTCTTAATTCTATGACACTTGGATAATGCATTAAAAACATCAGCAGGAAGATGACTTCTCCCACAACTGCAGATGCAAAAGTTTATACCCCTCAGTTCTTACAGAATTAAATTATACAGACAGTTTCAAGCCCAGTAAGGTATGTATGTTGATGCATTGAAAATAGCCCAGGGAATTTAGATATTTCCCATTCATTTTGCCTGCTAAATACACATCTGCTGCAAAAATTTCTCTGAAAATCTCATAGTTCTTTTTCAAAGACCTGAAGATATCTATTTCATGCTGTTGAAAAACTAAAACTAACTCAATACCTTAAAGAGACTATAAAGAAGAAACATAAAAAAGAATGTTGTAAGAATGTGACTTTAAAAAAATCCTATTATGGATGATAATTTGATCTGTTCACACCAATACTTAAAGTATTTTTATATATTTTTAAAGTTCTTCTTTAAATGGCATATGTTAGTTTTTTATTATTGCAGCACTTTTTGCTTTTAATGAACAGAATAGTTTTAATAATTGAAGAATTTATCTGACTTGTAGTGTATTGCTGGGATTTTTTTTTTTTTAATCTCTCTGTTAATTTTATTATATTTTACAGAATTATGGGAAGGTTTGGTTTGGAAGGGACCTTAAAGCCCATTCCATCCCACCCCCTGCAATGCACTGGGACACCTTCCACTGTCCCAGGCTGCTCCAAGCCCCCTCCAGCCTGGCCTTGGACACTGCCAGGGGTCCAGAGGCAGCCGCAGCTTCTCTGAGCACCTGTGCCAGGGCCTCAGCACTGATCATTGCAAAAAAGTCCTTCTTATCTACAGTCAAAATGTACCCTATTTCTATTTCAAAGTGTTGCCTTTTTTCCTGTTCCTGCATGCCCTAATGAAAAGTCCCTCTCCACCTTTGCTGGAAGTGCCTTTTAAGTACTGACAGGCTGCAATAAGTTCTCCCAAGAGCCTTCCCTTGCCCAGGCTGAACGACCCCAACTCAGTCTTTCTTCACAGCAGAGGTGTCCCAGTCCTCTGACCTACTTTTGTGCTCCTCCTCTGGAACACCTTCAAGCAGTCCATGTGTTTTTGTGCCCTCAGGACTGGATACAACACCACAGGTGGGTCCTCATAAGGGCAGAGGGATAGAAGCCCCCCACTCAGCCTGCTGCTCCCCCTCCCTTTCATGCAGCCCGGAACATGGTTGACCTTCTGGGTTGCAGCTGGACATTTCTGGCTCATGTCCGGTCTTTTAACCACCAGTACCCCCAAGTCCATACCTCCAAGGCTGCTCTCAATTAATTTATCTCCCAGCCTGTGTTGATATGAGGGGTTGCCCCAACCCAGGTGTAGAACCTTGTTCTTGACTCTTTTGAACTGCAGGAGTTTTGCATGAGCCCACTCCTCGAGCCTGTTCAGTTCCTTCTGGATGGCAGCCATTTCCCAGGTGAATCAACTGTATGAGCAGCTTTGCGTCACCTGCAAAGCTGCTGAGGGTGCATCCAATCCTACATTCATTTCTTAAATAAATTTATTGAGATATGAAGACATTAATGAAAAGGGACAAAGGTTTCTGAAAAGTGCTTTCACTCATGAGTGCATTTTCTCCCTTATTACCACTTTGCTTTTCAGTCAAGGAGGAGAAAATGTGAATCTTAATTGATAATTAGTCAAGTTAGTGGTACTTGCTTGCTAAATAATGAAGTCCTGAACTGCACCAGAAGTAGTTTTCCCTTTCCTTTTGTCAAGCTTAGCCTTGTGCTGAATTGTAGATCTGTCTTGGTTTGACAGACAGGTGTCTGCTAAGGAAGGTGGGAACCTTCCTTAGAACAGAGAATGTGAACCCCCTTCCCTCCGAATTATTATTACTTTGGAATCAAGGACTCTCAGGCAAAGGTATAGGAAAAGGAATAAGAGTTCTTTACTAGTATCTATAATGAAGTAAACAATCAGTAACAAAAACAGTAAACAAGGTAAAAAACAGTAAACAAGGAAAAAAAAGAGTAAACAAAACCAAAAACTCAGTGGCAAATGTCCCTGGGCTACCAGGCACTTTCCCGTTTGGTGCAGTCACGGTCATGGCCAGCAGGGGCGCTGTTGGGCTCCCAGCCCAGCAGGGCAGGTGCGATGACTCCCGGGAAGCCACAGATGGCGCTGTGGCGCGAGGTTGGATCTGTGTCACGCCCGTAATGGCAGACGGGCTGGAGAAGCGTGGCGTGCAGCAGGGAGCCCAGAGCAGGGAGATGGAGCGGCCGGGTCAGCCCACCGGGGCCAGCCAGCAGAGGAGGCGGCAGGAAGCTCCGCAGTTGTGACAGGCAGGGCATGGGGCAGCGGCAGGCGGGCGTCCCGTTCTGCTGCAGCACAGGTGGGAAATGCACGCTCCCGGAGGGTAGAAGGAGCCGGAATCCCGTCCCCCTTTTCCCATGAGAACTCACCCACCAGGTAGAGAAAAAAACCAGTGCAAAGCTGGGCTTTTCTGCAGTTGCAGCCAAAAAAAAAAAAGCAGAGAGAGCCACTTTTTTCCCCCTGCTCTCTCCTCCAAGACCTCCAAGCGAGTGTGCCATTATCAAATTCTCCAATCTCTTGTTCCCGTGGTCACCCAACCAAAAGTCTTGGTCTCCTTTGTGAGCATAGATGGCCCTTAAGTACCAGTCGTTAGTTGCCTGGTGACCGAATGGGAAAAGTTCCACTTGCCCCCCCAACTTCCGACAACATTATAATTTCCCATCCTTTGAAGCAGCTAAATCACTCCTGCAAAGTCATTTGCATTTGTCTCCATTTTGAGAAAATGCATTCTTGAAAAACTCTTCATTGCTGATGTTACAATTAAAATCTTTCTTTGTTTTGTTTTGTTTCCACTTCTAAATGGCTAAATACCTTATGCTCAGCTTAGGACTGTTTTTTCTTTATATTTATTGCTTTCTTTTTGAAGTGCTGTAGGTCGCATTCAAAAATACGGGTTTTTTTGCATTGATACTTTGAAATAAAGCCAGAGCAATGCATGACAATGCACCTTATGCAGAAAGTGGTGGTTCAGGTGAAGGTTAATGGTGAGCACTGCAGGAGCACATGGGTACACTCTCTAATTAGGAGTGTCTGATGGCAGCTCCCACTCTCATATAAACAAAACATCTGCATGCTCATGGTTATGACAGTCTCTGTCTCCATGCATTTTTTTGTGGTTTAATAACATGTTTATCACTAAATCTTAGATTCTTAAATTCTAGGCTAAAGGGAAAAATAAATTTAAATTGTAGTTATGCAAATAGAGGACATGGCAAGTGCAGCATTTTGAGGGGGTAGTGGAAAGGAGACTCTGCTGCCACCTGAAATGCTGTGCTTGCACATTGCGCTTAACAATGTTTTGCCTTTCTAGGATGAGAAAGACGAAGAATGTATGTTCTAGACAGAGGTATTTGCCCATTTCAGAACAGAAACATGTACAGCCAAAACTCTCTTTTGGTGACTGAATAATTTGAGATAATAGTGAAATTCCTTTTCTCCTCCTGCTAGTAGGCTGTACTTTTGTCCTTCTGCTCATAAACATTCTCCAGAGGAAGGAATTTGCCTCTCCTCAGGTCTCCTCCTTGAAAGCATTGACCTTACCAGTGTTGTATATCTGCTCTCTCCTCCTGTGGATCAAAGATCCTTGATTTTGCTTTTGTAAATTTGCATATGTTCCCAACTGGAATTAAAGAAATTGCGTGACCCCAGGGCAGCCTATACTCTGGTGATTGTGGCTTCTGAGAAAAGATGACAGGGTAGAAAATTGAGGGTACTTTGGTATCATATGTCTGTTACATAGGGGCATGTTCAAGTCATGACTGATTGGAGACAATGTCACTTGTCTCTGGCTATATTTTTAAAGAGGAAGTAGAATTAGAATATGATGTTAGAGAAAAAATTCAAGGCAATAAAAATTCCTGGAGATAGCTCAGCATATAGACAAGTAACTTGCGGATCTAATAATAAACTGGAAAAAGAACTTAAAGCCTCATTGAAGACTGTATTCCTAGAGACAGGCTTATGGGATTAGCCATTTAACAAGAACTGGGAATTGTCAGACTCAGCCATTTGTACACTTTGGTGGTACACCATCAAGCTCAAATTTTTCTCATTATCTTCTTCCTCTATTATTTATAGTTCTAAATCACCTTCTATGAGTTAGGATTTTTAAATATTCTTTACTAGGCTAAAGCAGGTAAATTTTAGGCTGCCTCCTTTTATTAGCACATTCTGTTACTTTGAGGCTATAATTGTTTATAACATTCAATCATTTTCTTTTTCACATCAACCTTTTTGCTTTTTCCAGTACCTTCCTGTGAGGTATCATTTCACCACTTTGTTTTCACCCAGCTCTGACCATTACTGCAGATGTAGAATCATGGAATCATTAAGGTTGGAAAAGACCTTTAGTGTCACGAAGTCCAACTGCCAGCCCAGCATAACGATGTTCACCACTGAACATGTCCTCAACTGCCACATCCATACATTTTTTTAACACTTCCAGGGATAGTAACTCCACCACTGTAAATTCCAAATATCTTGGTGCATTTAGATCATAATTTGTTCCCTGATATATTCTTATATAATCTTTCACCTGTTCAATGCATTCCATAACACTAACCAGCTTTCTTGATTTCCCTGTCATTCTTATTGATTTGAAGAGTTTGACCAATGTGTCCTTTACTTAGTACACAGATTCTCATGATTTATCAAATGATTGAACAACACCCTTGCTTTGGGAGATCAATGGTTAATAAATTTCCAACTGTAACTTTTAGGCCTCACACTATTCATGTTTATAGAGCTGCCACCAGTCGCATTGTATGTACTTATTAACAAGGCTGCTCTTTGTCACACACATTATTGTAACTACTTTATTAGATTTCTGTGTATGTGGAGTACTGACTTGAGATGAAATTAATTTGAATACCTACCTTTAGCAGTATTGCGCCACTTTGCTCTAACTGCAGCAGAAGCAAGAAATTTTAAATACAGAGTAACAATTACTTGGAATTCAATTGCATTGTGTGAATTTAGAGCAGAAGGAGCAGGGCAAGGGGGAAAGGAATTATTTCCTGTGCTGCTTTAAGTCATTGTTTAGGTTTTTATGGTGCAAAGTATGTAGGGATTTGATCTAGGGAGAGAAACTAGGGGTTTTATCCTTGATTCAGTGGGTGTTGGCTGTTATGTTCTGTAATACCAGTATCAACAAATACTTCAGGGACAAAGATGGGCTGAGGTGATGTCCAGACTATGATAGAATAAGAAAAATAGAATATAGAATAGAATATACTATAATGTTAAAATAAATACATGTAGTAAATTTTCACAGCACTATGAAGCATATTGTGGTAAGTGTTATAAATGCAGGTCTACAAATGCTTTTTCTATCCTTTTTGAAATGAACCACCAACACAGCTTGGAATGCAGCAGGAGTTAAACTCAGAACTGTCGCTCATGAAATGTAAATCATCTTCTAAAGAACAACCATGCCATTTGAAAATTCACTTCAAAAATCTTCACAGAAAAGCACAGAGGCATTTAATTATCTCTTCTCTTTGTGATTTAATCTCAGAATGTAATGAGAACTCATGATTTGGGGTTTTTATATTGTTCAAAACCCTGCAAGAAATTACATTGTGTGTAAATCCTACCCTGAGTCAGTCTGCAGCTCAATCCTGTTGATCACATCTCCTTGAAACTTTAGGTTGGCTTTATGTCTTAATCTAACATTTTGCTAAATCCTGTCTTAAAGTCTTACTCTTTATGACTTAGTCTTATATTCCAAGTTTATAACTTAATCTTTGATCTTTATTTTTAGAAGTGCACTCCACACAGAGTCATGAAAATAACTCATGTTTTATTCTTTTCCCTATGTCTCCATCAGTAGATGCCTGGCAGCAGCACATAATTAATGGTTAAGAGGTGGAATTTGGAATTCAGATTGTCTTTCTTTCCTCAGCAGTATCTTTTCCTGTCACTTGACCTAGCGCTTACATAAAAATGGTCAGGTTGTTGAATGTCTGTTCTGGTTTGGAAATCAATTCAACAATGATCAGAAACACAGAATACTTTGTTTTTTATGTTCTGCCTGCTTTTTATTATTCTGCTTTTTCAGGCAATGTGAACTTACAGGCCACTTCATATTCGTCTTTAGCAGATTTCAGACACATTCCTACAGAATTCCATCTCCTTGCCTTTTCTATGGTCAATGAAGTAACCCATGGATTAAAATAGTTATAGCACTACTTGCAGCAGCAGGTTTACTTTATTAGGTAGAACAGATGGTTTTCTACTTATCTAAGAGCGAGTAGGGTTTTCCCAAGAAATACAAACCGAAGCTATAATTTATGTGTTTGACATATGTGTTATTTTTAATTCATGAGGCCGAAGTTCTGAATTTGATTCCTTCATGCATGAGCAACATGCCCTTACCAGAACGTAAGAGTTCTGACACACTTTGTTTCGGTCGATGTTGAACCGTGTTATGGTCTGATGAAGCAGATGATGTCAGAAGACCTAATGAAGATATCTATGAACACTATGTATAATATTGTCTGTGTGTCAAATACATCCTGTTTTATCATGGATCCTTAGTTAACTGTGTGTGACAACACAGCCAGTGCAGTTAAATATTAGCAAGATTTGACAATTAATCAACAAGAGATCAAAGGAAAATCACTGACTTGCAAATGCTTGACTACATCAAATTTTATTAAAAAAAATACAAAGTGTTTAAGCAGTCCTCATGTCTTGAGGAATAATATTTCAGTTTTAAAAAGGTAAAACTTTATGTGATTTATCATAAAATTTACTTCAGTCCAGAACATCTCACTGAGAATTATTTTTTGTCATTTCTTTTTACCTACTTCCCTAATTTTTGTTAATTGAGTGCTTTAGTCCTTTTCAGAACAAAGGGTCCTATGATGTACTTACCAGATGTCATCACAATCTTTAAAGTAAGGTGAATTGAAAGCTTTGTTCTGAAATATAGGCAAAATCTAGTAGCTGCTGCCTCTAAGCTGTCTGTACTGATTTTAAGTCTGCTCAAACTTGAAATTCAGAAATGCAACATTATTAACGAGATAGAAGGACACCAAAAAAAAAGTTTTGGACAAACTTTTTGGGGGGAGTCTCTTGACTGAAAGCCATTTTATGAATCCAAGAAGTCATTGCTATTTGTTTCATTATACTATATTAATGATAAGCACATCAATTGCAGGATACTTGCAGAAAAATTTCTACACTTGGTAGAATGGAAGACCAGCACATGCAGACTAAAACCTTAAAAATTTGTTTGGAGATCTTTCTGATTTGTAATTTCATGGTTGGACTGAACAAGTATTGAGCATGGGCAGGTACCTCTGACAGCAAGTAGACCTCAGCTCTGCTGATGGTCCAGCCTGATTTGGAGCCAGTTACAGAATATGAATGAGGATCATTTTAGAGGTTACTCTTGAAATTATTGCTGCTGTTATTTAGTTTAGAAAAACAGTGTGAAGCATCTCTCCTAGTGCTCCATCTCTTACAGTGCTTCTGTTCACAAGAATGTCTTAATGGGAGTAATTTTTCATTAAACAATATTTCAACTACTGAATCACATTATCCTTGAAGAATCATTGGTTCTATTTAAAAATAAAACCTCTTTCCTTTGATATTTGTTTTGAGTTTGCATTGTTTTCACAAAAGCAAATTAGTTGTTTGACTCTGCAAGCCAAAGCAAGTTAGTGGTTTGACTCTGGCTGGAGGCCAGGTGCCCAACAAAGCTGCTCCATCACTCCCCTCCACAGCTGGACCAGATAGAGAAAATGTAACAGAAGGCTTATTAGTTGAGATAAGGACTGGGAGAGGTCATAAACCCATCACTGTCACAGGTAAAACAGGCTAGCCTTGGGGAACTTAAATTTATTACCAATCAAAATTAAATCAGGATAATGAGAAGTAAAAAGAGTCTTAAAAACACTTTCTCTCCACCTCTTCTTCCTTCTCGGGCTTAACTTTGTTGCTAATTTTCTACCTTCTCCCCTCCAGTGGCACAAGGGAGACAGGGAATGGGGGTCATGGTCAGTTCATCACAGGTTGTTTCTGCCACTGCTCTGGGAGAGGAGTCAGAGTCCTTCCCCTGCTCCAGTGTAGAACCTCTCCCATGCGAGACAGTTCTCCATGAACTTCTCCAATATGAGTCCTTCCCACGGGCTGCAGTTCTTCACCCTGCAGTTCTTCACTCCAGCCTGAGTTCCCCACGGGCTCAGAAGTCCTGCCAGAAAACCTGCTCCAGCCTGGACTCCTTTCTGCACGGGTCTGCAGGTCCCTGCCAGGAGCTGCTCCAGCACAGGCTTCTCACGGGGTCACAGCCTCCTTTGGGCATCCCCTGCTCTGCTGGGGCTCCTGCAGGGGCTGCAGGTGCATCTCTGCACCCCGTGCCCCATGGCCTGCAGGGGCACAGCTGCCTCCCCATGGGCTGCCCCACGGAATCTCAGGGCATTCTCGGCTCTGGTGCCTGGAGCAGCTCCTGCCCCTCCTCCTGCCCTGCCCCTGGTGTCTGCAGAGCTCTTGCTCCTACATACTCCTCTCTTCTCTGGCTGCAATTACCTCTGACAGTAACTTTTCCCCTTCTTAACTCTTATCCCAGAGGTGTTACTGCCATCACTGATGGGCTCATGTTTGGCCAGCAGTGACTCTGCCGGACACAGGGGAAGTTTCTTCTTACAGGAGGCACCCCTGTAGCCCCCCTGCTTCCAAAATCTGGCCACACGATACCAATACATAGGTGAGAAAACACCAGGTGTATTTGAAAATTAAATTTTATGTTAGTTTAACAGATACCTAAACTTTATAAGTTAACACTTGCCAGGTGCATCAAAGAATGATTTTGATAAATAATGAAAGTTCAGAACAATATTTTGCTTTGCACACATGATTGTTTTCTATTGCTCAGCTGACAAGTTGCATTTTGTCTCTTTGGGCTCTGTGAATGTATGGTTAAAATATGCTGCCACTTCAGGACTTCTAAAGTGTATATCCCATATTCTCACTCCAGTCTTGTGTGCGGAGATTTGATAAACTTCTATCACTGAGATTTTTCTAATAAAGTTTTATTTCATTCAAAAACAGTTTGGTTAGCAAATTCCTCATCAGTTAGTCTTGTTTGCAGTTACTTGTGTTCATAATTTGAAAGGTGAATAGCCCTTCAAAAGGCTATGAAGGACAATGCTTAGTATACTGAGATTTAAAATGCAGTGACAGTAAATGCTTCTTGAGATTTTAAACACAGGATTTATATCCTGATCTACCATGGTTTAGATACATGGACATCCCAGCAATATGAAAATGATGCTGTTGTTCAATATTAATTTAAAGCATAATCACTAAATTTTCATAGAATCTGCAGGAATCTGCCCAGTTGTGATCTCTGATTCAAATTCATGTTTGTGATGTGTACTTTTACTTTATATTGCAATTGTTCTGGAAGCAATGCTACGGCTGCATATGAGTTACCATTTGATGACATAATAATACATACTGGTCTAGAAGGCCGTGTTACACCTAATACATAAGTATAATGTATGTGTTCAGATTTTAACTACTGACAGTGAAGTCAGGAAATAGGAAATTTAAAAAGAAAAGGAAACGGAATTATGGTATACTGGCCAAACATTAGCTGGCATGTGCCAAGGTGGCTGAAGAAGGTCGGTGGCAATTTGACTAGTCCCAGCCCTGGTGTGGCCACAGGCCCAGGGCAGTGACTGTTCCCTGTGCTGGCACAGCTGAGGAACCTCAAGTGCTATGTGCAGTTCTGGACCCTCACAGCCAGAGAGACCCTGAGGGGCTGGAGCGTGTTCAGGGAATGGCAATGAAGCTGAGGAAGGCTCCAGAGCACCAGGAGTGGTAGAGTGATCTGTGGGGGCTCAGTCTTGAAAAAAGGAGGTTCAGAGGAGACCCTCTGGCTCTGCACAATGCCCTGGCAGGAGGGTGCAGCTGGGGGAGGTTGGGCTCTCCCAGGGAACAAGGGACAGGATAAAAGGAAACAGCCTCAAACTGTGCCAGAGGAGGTTTAAATTAGATATTTGGAAAATTTCATCATGGAAAGCAATGTTGTCAAGCAATGGCACAAGCTGCCCAGGACAGCGGTGGAGTCCCCATCCCTGGGGGGATTTAAAAGCCATGTAGATATGGCACTTGGAGACAGAGGGTAGTGGTGGCCTTGGCAGTGCTGAGGGAATGGTTGCACTTGATGTTATTAGAGGTCTTTGCCAGCCTAAATGGTTCTATGATTCTATTGAATATCTTGTTATATTGCACAAGTCTTTCTCTAATTTGTCCTTCATTACTTTATTAAGGGCAAAATCACCCATCCTGAACTCCATTATGTATTTTTTTCCTATTCATCATGTCTTCACTGTATATGTTTTATCTATTTCATGCAAGGAAATTCAAGTAAGTTGGTGGAGTTAAAGTGCACAAAGGTATTTTCACTCCTGACACCAAGTTTGAAATCAGTTCCAACTTAAACAGATTAATTAAAAGAAAAAAAAACAGTAAACCAAAAGCCTTTCTTGCCAGGACAAGGCCACCAAGCAATCAATTCTCTGCTACATATTTGACCAACTTCAACTTTTGTTCATCTAAATTTCTCTCCCTTTTCATTGTAAGGGTAGACTTTCAGATTAGCAGCCAGTAAGCAATCATGTCTGAAAAATAGGTGCTTACAGTAACTTATCAACCCTGATTATGGACCTATGATTTTTCTAGTTTGAAAATACTTCATAGTCCCTTGATTACAGCACACCCAGCCGGTTATGGCTTCAGCATAGCCTGTCTCTAAATGAGGGATAAGCATGGAGAGAGCATAATTCTATCCAATTTAAAGAGAAAAAGAAAATCCCTTTATTTCCATAATCCATTATTTCTATGTTTGGGGGTTTTTATTGAGATAACTTGTAGACAATGGGCTGTGCACCGACATGTGCTGATCCTACAGTGCAGGGACTCAGGCTTCGTCAGCAACATTTAGCTTGCTTTCACTTTTGTCCAGTGGTCAATATAGTATTGTCTGATTCACTTTAGCTGTCTCAACACCAGAGGGTAGTAAGAGTCTGACAAACCTACCAAATGCATATGTAACAAACAATAGATTTTTGTATTAAATGATGCTGGGGGAGGCATGTGTGCAAGAGGTTTCATTAAGTTTCAACAGAGGGAAAGGCATAGTCATGCAGAGCTAAGGAATAATACCCTGCACCAGCACGCACCTGGGTTTGACCAGCACGGCAGAGAAATCCCTGGGTGGACAGTGAGCTGGACATCATAAGTGTCAACCCATAAAGCCAACAGCATCCCAGGCTGCTCTAGGAAGAGCATTTCTTCCTCTCAGTTTCTCACTGATGAGAGAACACCTGGAGTGCTATGTCCGGGTCTGTGCTCCTCAGCCCTTCGGAGCTCCTGGAGAGAGGCTGATCAAGGGCCATAAAGAGGATTAAGGGTCTGGAGGATCTTCCATGTACAGAAAAGCTGTCAGAGATGAGAATTTTTATCCTATATAAGAAAAGGCTTAGGAGGATTTTATCAATATGTATAAATACCAAGAGGTCACAGGCACAAGCTGAAATACATGAAATTTTGTCTATACCTAGCAAATGCATATTTTACTGTGAAGAGGAATCAAATGCTGGAAAAACTGTTCAGAGACATTGGGGTGTCTCCATTCTCAGACATATATGAAATCTCACTAGATACAATCCTGAACAATTTGATTGAGTTTTCTGTGCTTTGAGCAGGAGGAGATGGACTAAACATCTACATAGGTCTGTTTCATTCTGTGATAATGATTTATGAACAACAGAGACCTGAAAGGAATTCCCATCAAAAAACATCTAAATTATTTGATGAATTTTTAACAATCTGGTGATGTTCAGTTAGAATAAACTGTATCAAGTAGACGTTGAAGCAATTTGTAAAACATCTATAAAAATAGAAGGGGACTAAAAAATGCTCTGAATTCCTAAAGAAAGTAAGTATCAAACACAGCATGGGTATGTATGAATTATCAGGTTTCTAACCATCATATGTGACTATTGTCTTGAATAAGGAATACTTCCTAACTGAGAAACCCTGTCATACACCTGGGATAATGAGTAGACATTGTGGTTTAGGAATGGTATTCCCCAGTTTAGTGGTCCCACTGAAACATTCCAAGCCACATGCTGCTCATCACATCTCCCTCCCCATATTTATATTTTGATGATCATCCCCCACACCACAGGGCCTTTACCGTCTTTGCCTGCTTGATCAGAGCACATGTTTCACAGTCATGGATTACATGGGATACAGTGTCCGTGGTTAAGTCCACCCCTTGATTATAAGTCCATCGCTATGTCACATCTCTTCCTGATGACCTGAGGCATCATGGGCCCACCAAGCCAGAAATATCTTACCCTTAAGCGGCCGGCCCAGATCCACCTGAGCCACTTTCATCTTGGCAGCCTGATCTACTTGACATGATGTTGAGATGTTCCTCGTTAGCCCGACTCTCAGGTACATGATCTACATTATGTACTTCCACAACGAAAGTACAGAAGAGATAGATAGATTCAGAGATATTACAGACATAAGTTGAGTATAGCACAAAAATGACACAGGCACTCATCCCTTTTATTCACATTGTCAATTACTTTTCTAGTAGTGAACAGAAAAGACATTTGCATTTTAACAAAATTTATTTAATAATTTACTGCTACTAATGTGGGAGCATACTTTTGTGTGCACTCAGAGGCTGGATTTTTGGTTGGATGGTTAAAAGCCTTTATCCAAAACAACTTTCTTCAAAATACAGTGATTTTTTTTGAAAGTACAGCTCTCAGCATTTGCCAGGAAACAGATATTGAGCCTTTCCTTTGTCTTCAAATTGTCTACACTCTGCCAGCCTTTCTTCCTATTGGTAAAAGACGTGCTCTGATTAATCCCATCAGAGTGGGTCTTTCTGATCTATTATTTTTTCCTAACAGATGATTCAAATGGATTGGAAAATATATATCTAGACTTCACAAAATATTTTTGGGTTTGTGGAAGGGTTTTTGGTATTATTTTAGTTGATGCTTTAAATGTTACAAATGTCTCCCACTTCCACAGGCTTTAGATAGCTGGATATTTCTAAAAAGTTGATATGCATGGTCCTGTCAGATTTCTAGTACAGGAAATTAGTAATATCTGTTGTGTGATAGGCAGTAATGGTTTCCATCTGCTTCTGACATCAGACAAAGTTTTGTCTTCTGCATGCTAAAAAGATACAGTTACTAAAACTTTAGCTTCCATCTGCTCTCACACGTAAACATAAGCTTGTCTTTACACAAACCCAAGAGTTTTAGAACAACATAGGGTAAACAATCAGTGAAATGATTACAAACAGGGGTAGTACATTCCCTTCTGGTGCTTAGTGGATATTTTTGGGTTATGCCTTGTATGCTTGCTTCATTCACATCATTTTATACAATGTTGAGAAACCTCTCTGCAGTGATTACTGCATATTAATCAAACTAAATGCCATCACTGGGACAGAAACATTTATGACTACATCTCATAAATGCAATCAGAGAGTTAAAGGAGTATCTTTCACTGGTTCAGTAGGAAAGGGTTGGGAACCTTAAATTGCACAGACGAAATTAAGAAAACTGTTTAAAGACTGCAATGCTGAAAAGCCTAGTTTTAAATCTCATTAAAATTGTAGCACAAACTGACAGAAACAGAAAACTCAAAGCTAAGGTCATCACCCAGTTGTTAATGAAAGCTACTTCTGTAAAACAGAATCGCAGGAGTGTCTTGACCTTAATGCAATGAATTCTGATTTAAGTGCATTTGAAGAAATGCATATGAATCAAAAGACTGTATATGAGCAACATAATTCAGTTCAACAAATTATTTGAATGGCAGTACTTATTTGAGTTGAGGGATATCAATAGTAATTGTTGAACCTGATGTGAGCATTTTGATTAATTTTACATCATGATGTAAGGCACTGCACCAGAGTGGCACCAGCCATAAGAAAGAAGAAAGAAAATTTTACCATTTGCTACCCATTCATATAGAGGATCAAAATTATAAAAGTAGAAAAGGATACATAAACTTTTTATGCTTTCAAATTTTACAAGGCAGTTGTTACTTATTTGCAAAGTAATCTAAAATATTAGCAGTTGACAGAATGGTTAATGCCACATTTCAATGGACTACCAGATGACAGAATCACTCATGACTGAAAACTGCATTTGGAAGACTATATTTGAGCAAGGGTACCAATACACAGCATGTAAACTGAACATACGATAGCCCTGTTGTAATTTAAAACAATGGAGGCTTAAGATTTAGCAGAAAGCTTAAATCAATGTTTCTCTTGGGTTTTTGTCCCTACTACTATTGCCTCCTCTTTTTTTTCCTATCCAGAGACAAAAATAAAAATATCTTGTACATCTCCATAGGTTTTTTTTACTAGTTCACAATTATCATGAAAACTTTCTAGATCTGCAGAAGGCATCGTAAATTTGTTGTCCAAAAATAATGTCCTATCTTGGACACACTCTTAATTTCTTCAGTTTAAATTCATGAAGGCTGCTGAGAATTCTGTATGTAACATTGACAAAGATATGCCAGGAAATTATACATGCTGGAGATGTGCTGGAGGAACTCAAGAACTGCTGCCTCTCACTGTGTGCTGTCTGGCTGGAAGGGCAGCTCTGCTCAAGCTCTCTTAATGTGAACTTAGAGAATCAGGGGGCACAGATTAGGTTTAAGTGATTAGAAAAATGTTTTCACTCAGGTCTTTGGCTGAAGCTGTAATATGAAGTGTAAGAAACATCTCCACCTCTTCAACCAAGACTTATTTTTACAAATAAGATATATTCTCCCCACCCCAAATAAAAACAGAAAGATAAAAGATTGATGGTCATGGAAGTCATATTACTCAGCCTTTACTGAGTATGGGCACAAATTGTACCTAATTTTCTGAGAACCAAGAGATTTTTACACACTTGCCAGTAGGACATGCCCCAGCGTATGCTGGGCAGATCATTAGATGAAAAGGTTCTTCTTCTGTGCAACTTTAATTCTATTTCTTTTTCATTTTCCTAAAGCACTTTCAATCCATTCTGCTTCTGATATATCCCTTTTAACAACTTATATTCTCTTTCCAAGTAACAGAAAGTGCTGGCCTACAAAGCAGATAAATCCAAATTAATTTCTGTCCTTTGATTAGAAATTGTGTAAATAGAATTAGAGAGGTTTTGGTGCCTGCAAAGGAAATGGATAACATATTTGAATCTTGCATAACTTTGTCACTCTAAAGGCTTCATCAGGTTGCTGTGAGTCTGCCTTTCTCTATCTCTTTTGCTCAATAATTCTCCTCAGGTTAATGTAGGAATTGCCAGAAATTTTAAGTGGCCAATCTAGGAAAAAGTATAATTCATCTGTCTAATGTATGTGAGTCATATTTTAAACTTACAGGATGAGTGGAATAGAATGTATTTGATGCTGTATTTGAAAAATTTTACAGCAGCCACACTGTAAAATTGGTTCCAACCTTCCACTTCTTCAACATACAGTCCTTTTGCTTTAGTAAGAATTCTTTCAAAGCTTTTCTTACTATTAGATTCTCAACATGTTTTGTTCATAAAAAAGCTAACTCCAGTGAAAAAGGACAGTTTCAGCTTCCAGGACATTACAACAAAACTGAAACAGACGAAGAGTTCCTGACATGAAGAAAGCACAGATAGACTTGCATATAGACATGAGAAAGAGTTTGGCCCTTTCTAAATGAAAATTTGATTCTGCACAGTTCTTCTAAGGCTGGACTTTTTATGCTTTGCAAAGGTATTACAATCATTAACATTGGTATCCATCAGAAAATGCCTGATATTCTCTACTGAAGTTTGGGAATTAATAGAGTTTCATGTTTTCTTGACATTTTCTCTTCTTTCCTGAAAAAAGCTTCATAGAGTGTAAAAAAAGTGTCATCGTGTTTTTGTGGAGTAGCTACTGACTGATATCTAGGAAATTATTGTGGGTAAACTGTCAGTCTGCTTGAATACAGCTGTAGTGCTCTGTTAGAGCTGAACCTTCATTTTACTCTGTTAGTGTATCACAGTTTTGTGTAGATATTGTCAGATTGGCACCTGAGATCGAAGAGCAAATAGATTATATTCTCTGCACTGTTTGGTTTTGGTTTCAGTGAGGTTTTTTAAGTTTGACTTTCTAATGGCAAATAGTTGCAGGAATCTGTGCCTGCATCAGAAGCTGACTCAGGCAACTGTGCAATCTCATCTCTGGTTTAACTATCAGAAATTCTGAGAATCTTTAAATTTAGAGAGATTTTCACACGCTTTCATGTTTTTCAGTGTTCATTGGAGCTACTTTTGCAACACTGAGAGAATTTAAACTACAAATGAGTCAGAAGGTACTTATCACATGCATCACATATTGCACATACTCACAAGGAGTGGGCTCTCCTTGGTCAGCAAACACCACTTCCACCGCTTCCAGTGGGATGGAAGAGAGAATTGGAAGAGTAAAGGTGAGAAAACTCATGATTTGAAATTAGATAGCTTAATAAGCAAATGAAAAAGGGAAAAGGGAGGAGAGGGGAACACACACACAAGTGATGACTATGATGCAATCACTTCCCATGTTCTAGAAGTACATTGCTGCCCAACCACTCACTGAGCAATGGTTCACTACCCCAAATCCCCCTCCCCTCAGCTAAAAAAGATAGCTGACTATGACATTCTACGGTAGCCAATACGCCTTTGGTCAGCCTTCCACCGTCTCTTCCCTCCCACTTTCTTGCCCATCCCCAACCTACTTGATGCAGGGGCAGAGCCAAAAAAAAGAGAAAGCCTTGATGTTTTAAAAGTACTACTCAGCAAGGCTCAGACCACTGGTGTGCTATCGGCACTGCTTTAGTCACAAAACCAAAAAGGGCACTGTATAGACTGCTAAGATGAAAAATATTTAACACCTCAGACAAACCATCACATTAAAAGAAAGCAGACATAAATTTTGACTTCATACCTTGCAGATTTATGTAATACTGAGTAATTTTTCAAACTACTGGTCCAAGTCCTTCAAGTTTGACTTGCACCAGCTCTTAAGATCACAACATGACTGATGTTTCTGAAATACTGGAGAGAAAATAAGACAAATGGTCTAGTTGTTAAAAAGACCCCCAAGACCATCAAGTCCAACCTCTGATATTTATAACTACCTGCCTTTCTCAGGGATGATTAAATTGTCCTAGAACCCAACAGTGATTCCAACTTGAAGCACAGTTGGACTCTATTCAGTTCTGGGTGAATATTTGAGTAATTCCACAAGCTATTATGTATTTGTATGTAAAACAGTTTTTCAGAAAACACACAAAAAACAAACCCAACATAGCAGCTACATTAGATTGCATCTCCTTACTTTGAGCAGCAGTTGTTTCAGAGATGCAAGTTGATTAGTGCTTCAAGACAGGAACCAAATAAATTAATTTCAGACTGCACTAGAAACCTGACAGGTGGAATAATTGTCAGAACTGACATTTAGCTCATGCTACTCATTTGTCTGTTTCTTCTAAGTAGGAAAAACAGGAGTCCAGTTTAAAATGATCAGTACTTCGGGGAATGGTTTACTTAGAAGAAATCACAGAGTAACTTCTCCATATGCTGGGATACTGACATTAGCAGGCCAAATTATCACCTGTTGTTGAGGCCTGCTGGTGACCTTTGAACATGTGCCCCTCAATGTTTTGCCCACAAAAAATAAATAAATTAAGAATTATACTTTTCCCCTCTAAATATTTTCATGACACTTGAACTAGAAAACCAGTCGTGGTTTTAAAACACCCTTTTAAAAAAGCCTATTTTTTATTGGTTGCTATACTTTTAGCATTGAATTTTTAAAAGCTTGGCCACTGTCCACCAGTAGGCGGCGCAAAATGTATTTCCAATAGAGATTTGAATTATTAAGGTAATGTCTCTACAAACTCAGCATCTTTTCATGACCCACAAGGTTACCACACCTTTTGTGGTTCGAGTCTGCCTGCATAAAACAATCAACTGAAGTTTGAGAGGACATTGAATCTCCTCATTACTGTGGCTACAGCCATTAAACATCTTAATAATAAGAGAAAAAATTATCTTGAGCGCCTCTGCTTCATTGCTACATTAAAAATTTTTAAAGTCATAGACAGACATATTTTATATTCAAATAAATTAGGGGTTTTACCTGTTGCTTTGCAAAAACCATATGCACCAAACCTAAGAGTCTGTCTGCAGACGAATGGGTCTAGAAATCCTAGAAGTTCAAAAATGCCTGTATTTTGAAGCCACACATAGCAAAGTAATAACTGTTTTTCCAGTGGGTAGTGCCTTCTTAATGTAAGGTGCAGCTGTGTATAAAGACATAGCTCCTAAAATCTGTATCAGGAGAAATGTAGAAGGGGAATCAAGCCTATACAGAGTTTTGTCATAATTGCAGGCTTGCTAACCTTTCATATGGAGATCTTTATGCTGGTTTTGAGCCACCATATCTGCTAGTTTGGAGAATTTGGAGCAACTATCTAAGAAAGTGCAAAGTTGTCTTGAGGGTTTGTTTTTGTCACAACCTGTCTACCAGAAATTGCTCTGAGATTTGAATGTTTTGGATTCTGGTCAGATTCATTCTTGCTTTGTTTTCCTGATAGAACTACCATTCTTTTCAAAAGACATAACACATGGTCACCTGTGAAACTCACCTGAGGGGTATGACAGGGCTCTCTGTGTGAGCTGTACTCTGTCTGAGTGCTGCTACACAGCAAATTGCAAATATTCGCTAGCATTAGTGATAACAGGATAAAAATTTTGTCATATTACAAAGAGATTTTTAGTTTTTAAGGACTAGAATGCTAATATTCTGTCTGGAAATACACATAGAACTGAATCTGACATTTCTTCACTGCCTTCACTACATGAGCTGGAAAGATTATGGCTCACTCTGGTGCACACTGCACTTGCAGCATGGGCAAAGATACCCAAGGAATCAAAGCCAATAGTGATGCATATAGAAGAAACATAAAAGAAGACTCCCCAGGAAAAGAACATTTCTTGCTGTGGGGAATTGACCTTGACATGCTGCCAGTTCCCACCCAGCTGCTCTCCCGTGGTTTCTCCTCAGCAGGACAGGCAGGCAAAACAGGACAAAAAAGCTTGTGGGTCAAAATAAAGACAGGGACATCACTTACCAATTATGATCATGGTCAAAAGAGACTCGGGTTGGGAAAACTAAATTAATTAAAATCCTGGCTCAGACACCTGGAGCACCACTCCCTTCTTTTCTCACATTGGTGTTGTAGGACTGATTCTTGCACTCCATTTTTTTTCCCCTTGTGTCTCCATTCTTGGGCACAGTTTTGCCCTTTCTTAAATATATTTTCTCAGAGGTGCCACCAGCTTCACTGGTGGGATCAGCTGTGGCCCATGGTGGGGCTGCTGTGGAGCCAGCAGGAAGCAGCTGGGAGTGGCTGCAACTGTCTGTGTCTTTCCCAAAGCAGTCCCTGGCATTGTTGCACAGAGCTCTCCCCCAGCACACCTCCCTTGCTGTCAAAACCTTGCCACCTACACTGAGTACATTTGCTTTCTTGATCTGTTGAAAATATTGCGAAGGCATAATTAACTTTCTTAGTAAAGTGAAATCTTCTCATCTGTTCTCCATATTTTATTTGCTGATATGCATTTTAACATTTTAAAAATCTTCTTGCAAAAAACCCATAAATTATGGAAATAGAAGCTCCTAGATCTTTTCAAATGACTCATAAGAAAAGGAGCATATCTGCCAAAATGTCTCAAAAGAGTCAGATTCCCAGGTGTAGTGTAAACTTTTGAAAATATTTACAGATACTGACAGTTTTCCAATCTTGGATAAGTGTGTAATCCTTTTGTTGAACAGCTTGTCCTCATTTTCATTATTTCTGGCATAGGAGGGTAAATTGCATGCAAGATTCATCATTTCCTCCTGCTGTCTAAAATCAGTTTCTTTGAAAAATAATCTATGGAAATTACTTTCCACTCACAGCTTCCCTTAAACTTGTTCAGGTTGAAAGCAGTCCAGTAAATCAGCAGTTGGAAAAGGGATAAATGGACTTTTTTCTTTCACTGGTGCCTTTCCTAATGCAGCTACCTGTACTGTGTAAATACCATTCCAGTGGCAGTACCTGTCGGGAATGATGCCAGAAGGTGGGAAGTTGAGGGAGCACAAGAGAAAGAAATACTGTCTCTGTGATGCTTGAGCTTTGTGAATTAAGTGCAGATTGAATTCTCTCTGCTTTCCCAGGGGTGGATGAATGAGTAATTTAAGGTCAACAGGAGAAAAGGTTGAGCCCTGTCTGACATGCTGGAAACAAAATTTTGTTTTATGGTTTTTACAAACAGTGGCATGTCTAGACCTTTCATAGTTTTGAAAGGTGCTCACCTATTAGCAAACATCTATTCTTGCCTGGAAATTGAGTATTTACAGTTAGGAAGGAGTGATTTCCATGTCCTTCTTAGAAGTCCTTTCAAGTTCTCTCTTTGTCCTGTTTTCCTGTCTCTTGGAATAAATTGATGTCTCTGACTTTATTCACCTGGATTTTACACAACCATTGCATGTTTACAATGCACACAGACTCTTGCATGGTCAGTAAGCATTTAAACAGCCTTTCTGTCCTTGTGCACCTTCCTTTCATAGCCTTCATATGGGCAGCAGGGAAAGAGAGAGAGAGAGAAAATGTCTTGCTCTTCCCTAGTCCACCCTTCTGAACTGAGCCAGATTATCATCAGGGAAGCACAAAAAAGTTACATCATTGAGCTTAGAGAGCCTATTGAAAGGAATAGTAACTGCTTAGTTAAATTACTCAAAGGTAACTCTATGAAATGTGTTCTAAGGTCCCAAAGCCATCTGTTCCTGGGTCTTCCCAGCTATTGAGGTTGCTATTATATTGAAATAATTTCTAAATGTTCTTAAGCATACTTCTAAAATTAGGTTTTTCATTTGTGGATGCCTACACATCTGTCACTTTTCTGACAAGCTGTCCAATAAAAATATGTCAATTACCATGAAATTCAGTTCTCAAATTTGTTGCTCTTGAGTGGTCATCCACACATTATGCATCTGATGGCATAATATTTTTATCTGCTCTTTTATGTAAATCACTGTCCATTAAAGTCCACAGTTCAAGTAATATTTTCCTGTTTATTAGGTGTTGCCACCTTGTCTGGAATGCGATTTGTTTTCAATTACAGAAACAACATATTTTCTGGTTCAGTGTTGCAGATTTTCATCTTAATGCTTTCAATAATGTCAGTAAATAAACCTGATTTTCCCATAATCTATCCTATAAAGAGATGGAAGAATAAAAGTTGCAAAATTGTCAATGTTCTCACAGAAGAATTAATCTCCTGTCTGTTTACTTATGGCAAACAATCCATCTGGATATTTCTGGCCAACTGCTTTTTATTGACTGTATTCAGCAGGTATAAATACAAGTTATTTTGATGGCATGTGGTTCTTAACTTGCAGAAATGCACGTGGTGAGTGTTTGCTATAATTAATATTAGTTACCAAACATACCTATTCATATTTATAATAGAGATGCAGTTCTTGTGTATGTTTAAACTGGCTGAACTGCCTGTTATACACCACCCTGAAGCCAAGAATCAGTATCTAAAACATGGATGTGCCATCAGCAATGCTGGCACAAAAAAGCAGTTTGAAAGTATTTGCTCACATTCTTTTTAAGAAAAAAGCATGTGCATTTTTGCAATGTTTTAGTATTCCTGTATTTTTCCAAGTTATTTTAAGGAAATACAGGAATTTATCTTTTTCGCCAAAATTATTTTGTTGATGATTCCTCTTTGTTTGGGTTTTAAGACTGCATAAACGCTATAATTTTTTGTGGTCTTCTTTCTTTTAAATTGATTTTAAAAATATTAAATCTAAATTATCATTAAGTAATATTCTGTCTCCACCCATGCAATTCTGTAGATTATCTCTGAGAATAAGATTAGTATGAATTAGTTTCGCTGAGGATTCCAAGGCTACTCAGCTGCTTTAAGCAAGATGGTCTTGTGTGTTCTTGCTTGAAAAGAAGAGACATGTTTTAACACAGATTGGTATCACTAAAATATTACACTGCTCCATGATAAAGAGAGAAATTTGATATTGAATGTCCTAAACAACCTTCAATTTAGCCTGGTACAGATTAACAAGTGTAGGCGTATTGTAGTGAGCCTCTAGTGCCAAGTTATTGTGGCACTGACAGTAAAAGTTTTTGGAGTTTACATTACATTGGGGAACTTTGGATGAGAAGATGAAAATGAGCTTGAGTTTTGGGTTTCTTTGTTTCGGTTTAGCTTTGCCTTTTTTTGCATTGGTTGGTTTTGGTGGGATTTTTTTAAAGTCTGTTGGGGTTGAGACAGACACAACACTCATACAGCAACAGCTTTCAGTCAAAGGAAAGAAGAACTTCACTTTATTACTGCAAAGCCGCTTTTATACAGTTTCTTAGCACACGCATTATGTGTTCATTGGCTCCTAATTTACCGCATTACAATACTATTAGTTACCTATAGTTAGCACACGTTCTTACAAAATAACAGACTTCCTCTTGCAGCTGCAGCTTCTTATTTTGTTGTTTTTGATTCTTGCTTCTGTTGACACTAAGATTCTCACAAGTACAAGCAGATTGTATCAAGGTCGAAGACTGTGAGCTGGGCCAGGCCAGCTGTCATTTTCCACAGTTCCCCATTTTGTTTTCCAACCAGAAATGCTTTAAATGTAAAATGAAAATGCTCTATGATGGCTTGTCCAGTTGGAGAATGTGGAATGCCAGTGACATGGTGTATACCCCAAAGTTGCAAGAATGGTAGGGTGAGCTGAGCTGCATAGCCAAAAGGAATGAAAATGTGTAACATCAGATAATCTTTTGGATAATGTCCTTTATAAAAGCTCAGTGAATTCATGTTATTACATTAACAACATATCCGGAATTGTTAATATAGTAACAATAACTGTTCTAAAAAGCAAAATCATATTTTCCCACACATAATATTTTAGCATAATATTGCATTATCTAATTGCTCTTGAAGAGTCACATTACCCCTTTTTGGTTTTGGCAACATGTGCTTCTCTTGAAAAGAACATGGAAGCAACACAAAGGTGTAACAATACATGGAATAAAACAATAAGCTTACTACGTGTTTAACTCTAGTAATGACAAAAACGAGCAAGGTAATACATGCGATCATTGGTACACGAGAGAAAGGATAGTGATTTAGGAAGATACACATCATCAATTGCCTAACACTCTACTATCACCCAGCATCTGCAATTGCTGGGGAAACTCATTTCACAAGCAGGACTTGGAGAACCTTTCCCGGGCAAGGTCTCGAAATTTACCTGGAAAAGGGAGTTCAGCTTTCATAAACTCAAATCAGCAAGTCAAAGTGACTCAATTATATTTTTAGTGCAGAAACATCTGTGACTGAAAGTACAGTTCACAACCAGCCTGGGCCAGGGCTTGGCCAGAGACTTAACTGAGAGGGTTTCCCTAAAACATCCTACAAACAAGCCTCTATTAATTTCAATTAGAGAAGCTCCTTAAAATGATACACTTTTTGCAGATAACTACATAAGGTTATGTGGAATTTTCTAAAGCAGCCAGTATTGTAATTTAATTTTAACTAAATACTCAATGGAACCATAAACAAACTGCAATTAACTACAGGAATGTACATGTGCACCATGGCTGAAATTGTTACTCATTCTTCTGTGCCACCTATGGAAGACAAAACTGCAAAGATTGTCATGAATAGTAATATTAACCAATCAATGTAGAGCAGCTAGACCCACAGAATTCTTGACAAAACCAAGGATTCAATAGACCATATATTCACATGGTTAAATCTTCATCAGGAAGGTTTCAGTTTTAAATCTTCATCTTATCTCCATAGCAGAAGAATTATATTCTTTAAAGTAAATGAGCATATTTCAACAGAGCTTAAACTTGACTTCACTCAAACTGAACATCACTGAAATGTAGCAGAAAGTAAACCTAACAAAACTTAACATCACTGAATCTGAACAGAAATTAATCTCAATAAAACTTAAACCTAACAGAATTCAAAATTAATATTGTTGGAACTTCACTTAGCTTAACAGAATGCACCTTCAATAGGACTTAAAGTTAAAATCACTTAAATTAACAGAACTTACCTTCAAGGCACTTAGCAGATAAACTATTTATCAACTGATTCATATAGAATTTACTATAGCATAGTAGCAACTTACTTACAGGCCTAACTTACAAATCTAAAATACTTAAAAGGCTAGAACAACATTCCTAGTATATTTGCTGCAGCATTTTCACACTCACATGCACACAGACATTGTCCAAGGTATACCTGTGAAAAAAAATTCCCTTGAATTCTGTGAAGCAGTTTGGATGCCTTTGCATCTTTTCAGTGGGCCCAGGGTTGAGCCTTAAACCTAATAAAACCAAATTCAAAAGTGAGAGTGTTATTTTAAGTTTCAGATAGAACAGAATTTAACTCATTTTGACTCCATCGTTACAGGAAAACTACTGAAAATTTGTCATACAACAGTTAAACATCAATGAACAGTATGCAAGCAAACAACTGAGTCATAAATTAAATAGCAGCAACATAGAACTCTAGAGGATTGCATTTCTGCAGGATTAACTGGAAAGATCGTAAAAGTGTGGCAAATACATCGTGATTATACATAAATCAGTTTTGAGACTAACCTATGGTAACTATAAACATTACTGAAAATGCCTGTTTCACAATCAGTACTCTTCTGAGATAAGCGTAAGTTTGCCAGGATTTTTTCAAAGTGTAACCTTACCCAGAAAAATGATAACATCGTATGTCTTGGCAAATTGCATTTAAAACCTGCTCAATTCGAAGATGGTAAAACAGCTTCCTGTGATAGTCATTACAGTAAGTTTGAGACATAAATACTTAAGGAAAAAACATCAGGGACATAATCATATAATACTGCCATGATTTTTGCACACGTATCTTAGTGTTGCTGGTGTATAGAACTGACGCATGCATACAAGCAGCTGCAGTCACAGTTTTAACTGATTCTGAAGGAGTGTGCTATTGTGCACAATTCAGAGTGCTTTCCACCTAGGTAATTTGTCTCTAATCCCAGACAATACTGCAGGGCTTTAATATTATTGCAGGGCTTTAAGCATAAAAATATTAGTGATTTTAAATATTTTGTATTTCAAAACTAAGAAAGTTGTGTTGATAACCTGGTTCAGTTTTAAATCTAAAAATGTAATTGATCCACAGGAAAATATAATTTCTGCAATACATATACAACCATTCTGTAATGAAAACTGGTCAAAGAAATATCTAAGTCATATATGTATCATTGCAGGGCTTTAAGCATGAAAATATTAGGGACTTAATGCCCATATTGGAGGCATTTAAAACCAGATTGTAATTATTAGTTTTTTCCACTATCTTTAGCCTCACAAAAGGTGGGCACCAAATTTTGTCAAGCCGCACCTTGGACACCAAGTATTGTCTGGGATTAGAGACAAATTTCCTAGGTAGAAAGTGCTCTGAATAAACACCTCCCCCACAGCAAAGGCTTCCAGCACACCCTCCCCCACAACAACAGAATTTCTTTGGATGAAAGTGAAAAAAACTGTTTATTTAATAAAACATGCAGAGTTCCCTGCAAGGCACAGGGGAAGGGGAAAGGGGCAAAGGAATTATTAAACCTGAGTAAACAGTTGATGAACTTTAGTGTCCTTTTCCTCAGGCGTAGCTTCCCCTCACCAGGGGTCCCCGGGTGGGGCCAGGTGGAGTTGCTCCCGTGGCTCCCTGGAGGATTCTTGT
>VZRL01004892.1:0-15399 GCA_013397895.1 Origma solitaria
TTTACAATTTAAAACCAAAACATAGAGGATCAGCTAAGGTGTTTTCAAGAAATACCCATGCTTCTCTAACAATACAGTCAAAATAATTTTTGTGTGTGTTGTGTGTGTTTGTCTTTAAAAACATCTTCATAATAGGCCCATGCTTACAAAAGAACAAGTCCAAGTTTAATCTTATATCCCCAGATCGGATCTGTACGGCCTTCTATCATCTCTTGACTTCAGTGCAGGATTCAATATCTAACATGGGACTAAGCACTAAACTAAGTCTGGGTCCTATGATTCCACTCTGCCAAGTGTAAATCTCAGCAGACAATAAGATTTCTTTTGTGCAATTCAACTTCTCCTTTGAACGAAGTTCTACAGCCTGAGGATTCAAGGTGAATGTGGAATTCAAATAAAAGACACTTATTTTGGCTTTACTCTAATTTGCTGTTCTTCACACTAGTTATAGTCCCCGAACAGCTGTTCCCAAATACTACAAAAGTCAGTGGCGCAGCAGAGGCACAGACTCACTCATCAAGAAGAGCAGCTCGTGTTGTACATATTTTTCCTGGCTTGTTATCATCTGGATCATACCACTCCTTGGCATTAAATCTCTCAGGGGGGATTTCTACAGTGCAGTTTTTCCCTTCCTCCAGGACTTTCCAGAAATTGTCAATTCCATCTCCTGTTGGACAAAGTTTTAAATACCAATTAATAATGCTCTCCCCTCCCCATGCAGACTCAGAAATGCACAGTCAGCTACAAGGACCTCCCACATATACATCTAGGCTGCTCAAGCAGGCTTGCCACAGAAAGAAGTGATCATTCTTTGCTGAGAGGAAAATGAAAAAACATGACTGAGTCCTTCACTGCTTGTCTAAAAGCAAAGGAACCCCACCAAATACTTAACCACCTTCTCTCCCCATCTCCCTACCATCTCACTCCATCCACTCTACCTACTGCAATAAAGCAAGAAACTTTCTTTCAGGTAAACCCAACTTGTTTATATTACAAAGCTGATGATAATGTCTGGCCCTTGATCTGCCGTGTCCCTCTGGATGCAGAGTCCTGTAACAATGCACAATCACCCAGCCAGTGAACATGGAGAAAGTTCCAATCAGCCCAGACCCGTCCAGCTCATTTATATGAGTTCCATGTGCAGCTCCATGCCCTGTAGCACTGCAGGCTGTTCTGTCTGTCTGTCTGTCTCTCAGTCAGCAGACAAACTCAAACTAATTCGTTTCCACCACAGCACAACATTTCAAAAAGATCCCACAAGCAGAAAAGCAACAAGTTCCACTATGGGATGAACACGTTGTTTTCCTCTATTTCAACATTAATAAATGACTCTGCTTTTTAATGTTCACTCACAGTCTGCTTTGCTTTTACCCCAATCTTACCTCCAGGAAAGTTGCATCCAATTCCAACAATTGCAACTTCATCTGCAGTCTCAATCTCCATCTCCTGGCCTGCACAAGACAGGATTAGTGTCATTCTGGTCAAACAATTATGCATTTACCATTAAATAAATACTAGGTTTAAAGGTGAACTTCCCACAAACACACAAACTTGTTTAAAACTTGATTCATCTTGAATGATCTGTTGTTGGTTATGATGACAAATGACACTCCCCACAGGTGACCAGACCTGTACAATATTTTTCCTCTTGTCTCTACTTTTAGAGAAAAATCCCCATTTAATTCCCCAAACTCTCCCATGCACAGACACTTCCTTTTTATTGTTTAACCCCTGCTAACAAAATGTGAAATTTTTCAACAAATTAGATGGCAAAGGAAAAAATTCCCTTTGGGATCAAATTAAATACCCCAGTATAGAATTCACAGATCATTTCTTTTTCCGTCTTTCTGGGAAAGGAACTCGTCAGATGAAAATCACTTCAATTGAACTAATTAGAACTCACTAGGATGCCCACCTCTAAGCCCTGCAGCCCTCCTGGATTTCCTTCAACCCACAAAGAGGAAAAGATTCCTCTAGAATGGTTTTGTGAGGGATTCTTGGTGGTAGGGAGAGATTCTCATCCCAGGGATACCACAGCAGATCCCAAAGAGCCTTTCTCAGTCTCTGACTGACAGCAGTGAAGTAGATGAGGCTGTTGTACAGCTCCACACAGCATTCAGAGTTATCATTTCTTGGAGGTTTGCTTTGAAAGGTGAAATTAGGAGTAAGTGCTCAGATTCACACTCTGAAAATTTACTTCCAGGTTCCATTAGCTAAGACAGAAAAAGGTAAAAGGCCACCTAGCAAAATTAAGGAGACCAGAATCTGCCTTTCTAGAAGCCAATTATATTTCAGCAATAATATAAATTCAACTTCTTATAAGGAACATTTCCTTTTAATTCTTTCAAAATTATCTATGATTTCTATGATTCTATTATTTCTTATTTTAATGTAATTGCTAAACTAAAGCTGCAAAGCCCTACAAAGACGCTTTTATCTTAGAAGTACTTTAAAGCATTTTTCCTAAGTTGGCACTTAAATAGCAAATAATAGAAGATTAAGTACTTTCGAGTTATAATATAAAACATATCTTTGGCATCTCTAGACCTATCCAGTGAGCTATGTAACTCTTACCTTATATCATCCCAATGGGGTGGAATAATAGGCTGAGTCTGTGGAAGTCATTTATGTAGGATTCTGTGTGGATTTTTATTGAAATACTCATACTAAATCATTGGGAAAATGCAAATATGATTAATCAGTGACCTGACTAAAGTTCAAAACTACTCCCTAGAAGTCGTAAATATCTTGAACTCAGCAAGGACAAGAGTATGATCTCTCTTATCCAACATCTTGCAGTTAGCAAAGCAATAAACTGAATTTATGGTGTAATAAACCACGGAATTATAGAACAGTTTGCATTTCAAGGGACCTTAAAGATCCTCTACCTTCAGCCCCCCTGCCATGGGCAGTGCATATTCCACTAGACCAGGTTGCTCAAAACCCCACGTAGCCTGACCTTTTATCATTTCCAGGGATGGCATATCCACAACTTCTCTGGGTATCATTTAAAGAATTCCTTTCTAATACCTAATCTACACCTATTCTCTTTCAGTTTAAAGCCATTCCCCTTGCCCTACCATCACATGAGCTTCTATAAAGTCCCTCTCCATGTTTCTTCTAGGGCTCCATAGTGCTGCGGAGGAATTCATGGGTCATCACACACAGACCAATATGATCAGGTGAAGCCATTTACTACAGATCAGAAGGCTACTTATATACATTTTCTACTTCTCTACATGCAAGCAATACATTGGTTACTAGCTACTTGTTTATACATCTAAGCAAATCACTGGAGTGATGATGGGCTGTCATACCAGCGCTGCTGCTGCTGCTCTGCCTCACTAAGGTTCTACAACCTGCCTTCACACACTCCATTGTTTACATTCTTGGAATTACTACACTTGGTAGCTACTTCCCCACAGCTGCACTTCAAGGACATATTTACCTTCTTGCTTATTTTGCTCAGCTAAATTAAGGCCGGATTGTGCATGTCTCAGTGTCTTGACTATTAAGAATCCCTCAACACCAGAGGTGCCAGCAGGCTGCTCTATGATCTTCCTAGAGCCTTCTTTCTCCAGGCTGAATAAGCCCAGCTCTCTCAGCCTGTCTTCATAGGAGAGGTGCTCCAGCCCTCTGATCATCATTAAATACCCAGCAAATATTTATGATCCTAAGAATATGATTTAAAAGACTCTGTCTTTAAAGTAACAACTCAATTTGGTTTGCTCTTAATATCAATAATTATGAACTAGTTTTTAAAGCTCCATCTATTTGTTGGAGACATCATCTGTGAAAACGAAGAACAAACTCTCCACAAACTTAAAACCTGAGTCGCATGCTAATTCCACAGCTGCTTTCTTTTACTGAGCATAACCATTTAAATGTGCAAGCACATTTAATAAAAAGCCTTGTCAAAAGACAAAAAGTCACAAAATATTTCTGAGTCCATCACAGCGTTAAAAGCAATATTGAGCTTTCTTTCTAAAAACTGCCATCTTCTTAAAAGCCAAACAACAGTGGAATATCCAAAAATATCCTCTGTAGGGATCAAATCCGGGAGTCACTGCTAGATGCCTTTTTCATTCTCCTTCATCTGATTTCACCCCAACCACCCAAATTCATCTTTCTCCTCTTCTAGCTTTGGAATGGAAACACACTGTTGCACTCATAGATGGTTAACCATTTCCCTGGAGAGTGGCTTAGCTACAATATCTGCTATGTACCTCAGCACCCCTCACTTCATCCCATAAGGGCTCATGCATCTATGGATGCTAAGTCTGCTTGGCCATTCTCTAACCCAATCCTGTAAGACCAAGTGGAAGTCTTACTTTCTCCAGCCTTCTCTCACCTCCAAGTTCTGGGACTCCTGAAAGCCATTCTCAGCAGTAAAGACTGAGGCAAAGAAGGCATTCAGTAATTCTGCCAATTCTGCCTTCTCTGTATCTTCCACTACCAGAACATCCTTCTGATTCAGCAGCGACACAACAGTTTCCCTCACCTCCCTTTGGATGTGGCTGTACTTGTAGAAGCTCTTCTCTTCTAAAGCCATGGGATTCCTCTAAGTAGGTCTTTCAAGAGGCCAAAGTTAGCTATCCAAACATTTAGGGATCTAGTCCTTAATGCTTTGCTTCCTCCACACAGGATCCTGACTTCCACTATCCCATGGTTACTACAGCCAAAGATGCCCCCAAACTTCACATCTTCAACCAATTCCTTGTGGTTTGTTAGTGCAAGGTCCAGCAACCTGTCTCTGGTCAATTTAGGTCAGCTGTCCCAGCTATGTCCCCTCCCTGCCTCTTGCCCACCCCCAAACCACCCTGAAGAGGAGAGTGAGAAACACAAAGACTTGACTCTCTGCAAGCATTGCTCAGCAATAACCAACCCCAGATGGTCACAAGTCTAACACAACCTGACAGTGACATTCAGCAGCACAGCACAGAGAGCTGCCAAAGAGCATAAGAACTTCTGCACAGAAGAAAGATGGGTATGTGAAAGGCTATGCAGCTCTGAGATATATAGTAAAGGGGAAGATCTCGGTGCCTCCCTGTTTATATCTGTAGCTTGGCAGTCACCCTGAAGGGGGTGGGCAAGGGGTCTCAGGCAAGAGATGCAGCAGATCTGCAAGTCTTACTTTTGGCACTGCTTGTAAACATGAATCTTCTATGGCTCAGACCTCATCTGATAGCAGTATTTTTCTATACAGTACACTGCATTTAAAATAAAGAGCCTATGACTTCCCACAGTGTCAAAAGTTCATTGTCTCTTTTCCTTCGCAGTCTGTGCAGGGGCTTTTTCTGGAGCAAAGCACAGTTATGGGTGTGACAGAGGCTGGACTGAGGACAAGGACTCTCTCTGTTGCCTTCAAAAACCACTAAGAAACCACATTATGATGCCTTGATCTGCGACTGCTGTATGTTAAAAAGTTCCTCTTTGAAGGCAAAATACAAACATTCATATCATTTAGTGCTGATACAGTTACTTTTAAAGTGATAAATATACTAAACTTGTAATTACCCATTACCTTTATTACAGGCTTTATAAGGGAGCCATAAAAAATAAAACAGCTTCCCGAAAACATAATTGATTGATGCTTCTTTATTATATTGAAATATTAAGCAAAGTTCAAGCCATTAATGATTTCTGATAAAAGCTGTAAAAACACTTCAGAGTCAAGTGAAATGGCATTTCTTTACACCCTGTTTCACAAAAAAATATAATTTACATGGGATCATAATCCAATCTTTCATCTGAAAGTTTTTCTGCATGATCTGAAAAAACAGCAACAAAAAACCAAAGGAGAATCAAAAACACCCCTTAGAACCTTCTAAATCACACAGAAGATTCCATTCACAGCCAGGTATCATGTTGTTCCAAATGAAAGCACAAAGAAGATAAGAAAGACTCGACCCACTATGACCCTAAGGGAGAATCACCTCACTGACTCCTCAGCAGGGCACTTCCCAACAGAGTTATGTTCTCTTGCGTGACAAGAACCTTCTGTGAGGCAATCATAAAACTGAGACAGACAGGTAATTACAGATGTTCAAGGAGACTTTGGGATAGGAATGGCAATGTACTGCTGTATACTCATTCTTCATAGGGCTGGTCTGCCTGCCTGCTGTGGTTCTGTTCCACATCAATTAACAGTCTTCCCTATTTAGGCAAAATGAGGTTTTTTGGTGCTCTTCAGTTTATTGGGCTTTTTTTCTAACTCTGCCTATTCACAATAATGCATCAGACATCCATGGGATTTGAAATCGTTCCTGACAATTTGTCTCTCCCCAAAATCTCCTATAATCCGGTAACCTTAGAATGTGCCAGAAGAATGGACAGATAATTTTTGCTTTCGTGGCAGAATAAACCTTTAGAAGACATTATTCTTCTGAAGAGACTTCACAGAAGTGGCAGACAGGCACGTGAACTGGCGGGGCGGGGGAAGTCTGTTGCAGATTCAGATAAATCTGCACACATAAATTGAATTTACCTTGAACTGCCCACCCGCTCTAGATGGTGACTGTGTAAGGATCTACTTACATGGGAGATGAGTGTCTAAGTGACTTTAACAGCTTGTGGAGGTCTGGTGACCAAAGGCAGTGGAGCAGTGTGGTGGTGCATCCCCTCTCTTCTCCAGGCCGCGCTGCGATCTGAGGGACGCTCCTTAGGCCTCGGCCCTGAACAGCACCTGGGCCCAGCTCCCCTTGAGCTCATCAGAAACGCTGTCTGATCCTGAACTGCTGCTGTCTAACAAGCGCTAGGGTTTGTCATGAACAGCCTTGGAAGCTATTTTCCTTGCCTGAACAGCATAATATCCCTGTTCTCACAATTTCAAAGAAAGTGCGTTGACCCGAAGTGTATCAAGGATGAAACATTGTTCTCACTAAAGGCCAACTAAACACTCTTGCAGCCCTATAAACAGAGGTCCAAAATGACTCCTTTGAGCTCTTCTGGGCTGCAGCAGGCTGCAACCAGCAGCGTCTCTCTGAGTGGGGCCTCTCAGAGCACGAGAACCCTCATGTTTGCCGTACTCAGAGGATCATCAAAGAATGGCGGATCCTGGGCCAATACCCCCACTCCTCAAGGCTCAACCCTTCATCCACTGAGGAGATGCAAAAGCATCCAAAGTGAGTATTTCACTATCTTCAAGAGGAATATTTCACAGGTACTTTGTACTGACCTTCATATCTGTGTGCACGCACATATGCTATAGCAAATCTGGGAGAAATGCTTCTCTCTTAGATGTTTAAGTACCTTAGATATCTCAGTAAGTTAGGCCTGTAAGTAAGTCTAAGTTACAAGCTAATTTTAATGCTGTTAAGCGCTATTCCCTTGCTAAATGGTTAAGGTTAAGTTATAAGTTAAGATACAAGTTAAGTTTAACTACTGCTAAGTTTGAGTACTTTTAAGCTTTCAGGTCACATTTCTTTCTATCCTTTGTCAAACACAACTAAACAAACACACGCACACATGCAAACCTACATAGATAGATCCCAGATAATTTCTGTTTTGATTGGCAGGATTTCGTTGCTTTTTTTTTCCTCAATGTGCCTTAACTGTCCTGTAAGTAGTAGAGTGAACCTTGCCAACAAACTTTGTTGTGTTGTCGCTTAATATTAAATCTGTTTTTTTACTGATACCCTTGCCAATTATTTTTTAAGTGATCTTAAACACTCTTTCATAACAAGTAGTGAAGAGAGCTGGCTGTTGGACCAACGCAGGTGGTCACTGCAGTCCCACTCCAAGTGGACACAAAGAACACTTGAGGAATGGCCTGGGAAAGTAAAGAAAAACACTCTTTCAATTAATTAGATGATAATTCCTATCCAAGAAAGGTAAATGGAAAGGAAGGCAACCAGCATTACATTTCTGTTTTACAATTAGTAACCTGAGAGCCCTGCTAACTGAACAGGAGTGATTTCCCTGGACCAGGTCCATTCCACCCGGACCTTCCAGGTGACCAGCAAGGATAAAGAGGAGGGTGAAGAAAGACGAAAGTACCAGGGGAAGAGCAAGGTGGGATCAGGATGCACTCTGGCTCATTTATGAGAAGTAATGTTGAATGTGGCTGTCAAAACTAAGGGACCAGATAGATCTTTTTTCTAAGGACATGAAGTCTCCATCTGATATGTCAGCATTCTAGGAAAAATTCCCAAGCTGAGAGGAATTCAAGAAGCTAAAATTCTCTACAGGGTTCTGCTACAGTGGATATAAAGCAAGTTACCCAGGCAGTGACATCTCTGCAAATATTCTGGCTCACAAAATAAAGTTTAAAACCACATGCTGATAAAAATATAATAGATTAAAATAGATAAAAACAAATAGAGCCAGACAAGCAGACTTACATGTTTGCACCAGCAACAGAAGATATTACTCTGATATGCACACCCATAATAAATAAACAGATGCCAGGAGAGATTGAATTGACCTGATATGGAGATAACATCTCCAATATCCTGTTGGCACAGAAATGCTGTGGAGCAGAAGGGTAATGGTTACATTAGTTGTGTGTTTGGCAGAAAATTTCCCTGACAGAGAAAACCTTCCAGTAAACAACATGGGCGAGGATTTGAATGGTCATCCCCTCCACAGATAACAGAATAAATGCTCACATTAGCCCCTGCAATATCTTTGTTGTGTCTCTGAGCTCTAATAAATCAAAGTTCAGTTCACGTTCAGATCAGTATCTTCTGATATATAAATATTCAATATAATAAGGTAGTGTTTAAAAAAAAAAGATACCAAAAATTCCAAGCAGACATTGGCTGATAAAAGCACGAGTAAAAGAGAGACACTGTAGTTTTACTCTGTGGTTTTTCTCCACAAATAATGTGAGCACTTACAGTTCCTGAAGATCTTTGAGACCTGACTGACCATTTTATGGGAAACCTATAAACATACATGTAATAAAAAACCAGACTACAAAGATAACATACTCCCGAGAAAAAACAACTCATCAAAGAGGCAGACCCCTTGAAGTTCTCATGGAAGTAAGTTGGGAAATCATTCCTGTACATTAAGGAGAGTGAAATGTTATGGACCCTTTATAAGCATGTACAAGCACAAAAGTTGATTAGGTTCTTTGGTAGTGCCACGTTACATCGTATCACAGCCTTCCAGGGTTTTATGCAGTCTTCTTGGGAAACCTCATGATTCTGAAATCACTGTGGAGACAGGAATTTTTCTTTAAGTCAGCATGGAAAGAAATATTCCCAGAAACAAAAGTAATAAAATCTCACAGCTCACCTTGCCCTTCTGGTATCTTACACTGATAAGCTGAAATTCTGTTCATCATGATAATGTTCAATTGAAACAGACAGTTTCTATCCACAGTATCAACCAGACAGTTAAAATACTTAGGAACCTTCATTCTTCCCAAAAACAAACATGAAAAATCAAATGAACACAGACACCAGTCTCACCATGCAGCAGAGGAGCCACTCATCCTCTTCCACAATTTCACAGTGCCACTGTGCGCTCCCAAAGCAAAGAAAAGCAGCTCATCAACATGAGTTAAATATCTGTTCGTTCTGGGTCCTGGTGCCAGAATAAGTTCTGGTGTTTCTCTGGAATCTTGTATTCTAGACAGACAAGCCACACTAGAGGAAACTAGGAATTCAGCTCCCATCCAACTGCTCCAATCACACACACACCCTCATTGTTCTTTTGTGGCGTTTTCCTGAAGGCCGAGGGAAATGTGATCCTTGCTTGCACACTGCCTGGTGAAGGCACAGGGGGCACACATCTCCCACTCCCACCCTGACAATTAAACTGCTCCCTTTGGACACATGGCTCTGAGGCACTGCATTTCCCACATCATCTGTGGTCAGGCCACCTCAGGGCCACAGGCTGTCACTGCCTAGCACAGGTAACAAAGTTCTATTGTTTCAACCAGGCATGCAAACACAGGCAGTAGCTAAGCAGCCCACAGAGTACTCCTGCCTCATCCAAATGCATGGAAAGAATAGGATAGGATAGGATAGGATAGGACAGGACAGGACAGGACAGGACAGGTTAGGATAGGATAGGATAGAAGATAACTTCTCAATCTTTATCAGGTGCTGTAAAGGTGGGCACTCTAAAGATCAAGTTAGTGAAATTTCCTTCATAAATGGCATAGCCATGACTGCTGCTGAATTACAGTGGAAGAAATGGGATAAAAGGCTTTTTTTTCTTTCGGTGTCCATTGTGTCTCACACAATTGGCAAAGCATTTTCCAATGGCAGCCTGCATGCATTAGGAAATGTCCCTCTGTTCTGGCATTTCAAAAGCAAGGCAAAAATAAGCCACCTGAGAGTTTGATAATGCTAGTGTCCTTGTCCTGGGAAAAGACAAGGGCCAACTGTCACAAATCGTATCAAGAAAAATTCCAGCGAGATACTGTCAAAGGCAAAAACTGTTTATTCCTTCAGGGAATTTCCATGGTTTTAATTTATTTGCCAATTAACAATCTATTACATACAGATTCTGCTATCAAGGGAGACTGAAAACAACAACCGAGGAAAAACCCATTTCCCTTTCGACACCTCTTCCTCCCACCACCCTTTTTGCTCCTCACCTCAGGCCATGGTCAGCTCCTTTGCTGAGGCAGTGGCCAGTGCAGGAGACTGAGGCTGCTGCACAACAGGACACAGCTCCTCAGGGCTGCATGTCTCAGCTCCTGCTCCCTTCGCTCCAGCCCCTGCCCAGGTATATTCTTCTCTCTTCCCTCCTTCTGCTCCAGTGAGGACCTCTCCCCTTCTCCTTCTCCCACCCTGGCCTTGTTTCTCCTTTTGCTTGTTTACCACCCTCACTGGTTTATGTGGTCTTGAAGTGGACAGTGTACCTGTGTTAGATACATTCTGACACCACCTAGAGATGTGGCCACTGGGGATACTAGGAATTAAGATTGTACTGCTGAGTCCCCACAGACCTTGCAAAGATGAAAGTACAATCTGCTTAATTGTGAGGCACCATTCTAGGCATGTCAGATACATACATCAGCTTTCCTTTTTACCATTTCTTTAGCATTGAGAAACACAAAGAAATGTTGCTCTGTGAGTATTTACCTATGGGACAATACGTCTGAACAGCAATTCACTGGGATTTCACTTTGAGACTTCCAGTAAATGCAACACAACGATCAGGAGAGCTTGTGCCTTCATCCAAAAAATACCAGAAAGCTGGCTGGCTGCAAGTCTTGTAGACCAGTTCCTGGCTATGCCTCAAAAAACATTTCAGATTTCATCCTATTAGAAATTAATACCAAGCGCATGAATAGGCCAGAAAACAAGGACAAGAATCCAGATTCTGGGAGAAGACTGGCATACACTTCCTTCTTCAAGTCCATTCTGAACTGAGAGGTGGTGGAGCCATCTTCCCATGCCATAGGTGAGATCCTTAAGTCTCAGAGTTAACGTAAAGGCACCAACCATGCCCAATGTACTGGGTACCCTGACTGGATAGCACCGGCCATTAGGTGAGTTCCTGCCTCTTGACCATTACCACAGTTTGTCTCAAGCTCCTGAGAAGCCAGAAAGAAACTGGCTAGGACAAGCGGTTAAATGGTATTTTCTGCTTTGTTGAGCTTAATACAGTCAGTAACCCTTCATGGCTGTTTTTCACAGTGAATGCATTTTCGCTGGACACCATCTCTTCGTGCCTGCTGCAATGTCAGTGAATTCTCCACAACATGGTCAAATGCCAGGTTTCCCTAGAAATCTCAGTGTCTGGCTGTGGGCAGGTGTGTCTCTCTAATTGATTCCCAGCCACACGTCTATTTGTCTCCCTAGCTATCTCTGTGTAAGAGAGGCTATCTTTTCCAGCTGGGTAGCTCTTGACACTAAGACCTAAGTGTCTGCATGTGTCAGAGACTGAAATAGTTCATGCCTCAAACAATGATATAAAGTTTTGCTCATTATAGCAAAACTGTATAAAGGAGCCATTGAAGCCCACTCCTCCCTAAAGAACTTTGGACTGAAAGTCAAACTGCTGAGATTATAAAGAGAGACCCATTTTTCAATCATCTCAGGCCTGGGAAGAAGTAAACAAGTAAGCAAAGAAAAGAATGTGAGCCAAACCCAGCAGCCGTGCTAACAATCATCTCTGGATTGCTTCGGGGTGGGGGAGGCCACAGCCCACAGACCCATTTGCTGGGAGCAGGTTTGCACAGATTTCCCCCCCAACCAAGGTGGGCGGAGGAAATTTCAGCATGTCATAAGCCCTGCTCAGGGGCAGTGAACCCATCCTCCCTCACTCAAACTGGCCATGGAACCCTCAACCCCAGGAAGGCTACATCCAGGGCATATTCATGTGAGGAGCAACTGAGAGGGTGCCTTAATCCATCGCAGGCCCACCAAAGTGCCCCCCAGAGTTCATTCCTGAGGCCTTGTACCACAGGACTGCAAGTGATGCAACAAATACAGAGTCTATTTTAAGAGACAATGGCAAACCACCCCCCAGGGGCGTGTCTGGGTTTTCCTACCTAGCCTGAGCTATATTAACCCATCGGATTCTGTGTTTTTCAGGGGCGCCATCACCACCATGAAGACCAGCTGGAGAGGATCAATGGAACATCACTGCCATCCATAGATGGTGATATTTTATATATTCTGTCTCTGTCACTCCCTTCCTGTCCTGCCCCCACCTATTTTCTATTTCTTTCTCTTCTTTTGTCTCTCCTTCTCTCCCTCTCTCTCATATTTACCACCAAATAAAATCCATACTATTGTCACTGGCATATGGTCTCATTTGCACCTTAATTCAGGCTGAGGCATTTCTAATAATTTTAATAACCAGATCATAACAACGTGACATCAAGTAGCTTGCCCCTTTTTCCTGTTGACAGATTCCTCCTATGTAAATAGTTCTTACTTTAACATAGTGTCAATCCGACCAAGGCAACTGAGAACTGAAAATAGGAGAAGCTATCACTGGGGTCATGCTAATTAGGACTTAGATTTTGACAAGTTAGGAGCTACAGGAAATAGCTTCTAAGTGCCTGTCTCCCAGAGAGAAATTCAGAGCTGACATTCCTGTCTCAGAACACCTATATATGGAAAACAGAATCACCAGGGTCCAACCTGCCCTAGGGGCTGAGCATAGCAAGAGATACATAACACTGCTCAGAGCCCAGCTGGCTGGTTTCCACTCACAGGTGCCAAGCCTGTCCACCCTAGACGGGAGAGAAGAAATGCCTACAACTTTTCTTTGCAAGTACTGGCAGGAGAGGAGAGAGTTGCTTTTTTCAAAGGCAAGGAGAAGTGTATGCCTGTTAGATATTAGCTGATTATCTGGACACCTCCCTAGCACTGTCACATCTGAGCTTAGTGTTCTTCTTCTCAGGCAGAAGCCACTCAAATCACTGTCACTTACCAGTGTCAAGAACATCACGCTGCAGGGCAGGCTTTGGATTTGGAAAGATCTTTTCTACCATTGCTACTGCACAAAGTCCTGGCACATCACAGCGGTGATATTCTTGTGACCTGCCAATTGCAATTGCGAACCCTTGTTTCAAAATCTTTTTATTTCTTCTGCTGTCCTGCTGCTGTACCTGACTCTTCCCCTTGTAGCGGGCCCAGAACTCACCTGACTCCACAGTGAGTTTGCTCAGCTCCCTGTACTGTCAGAAAAACACTTTCATTTTGCGGAATACGGTAAACGCGGGACCAGGAGACGGAGCACACGGGTACCCGAGGCCGGGGCGGGGGCGGCGGGACGGGCAGGGGGAGGCTGGTCGGCGCTCCGGCCCGTCCCGGGGAGCCCGTGAGTCACAACGAGGGAGGGTCACGGCCGCGCCCCCTGCTGAAAACTCCGCGTTCCCTCCAAGGCCCCGACGGGCAAAGGGCGGCTCTGAGCTCCTCTCTTTCCCTGTCCTCTACCTCTCCCTTTCTTCCCCTCCGGCGCCGGCACAGACCGCACCGTCGGGCCCCGGAGTGGGACGTGCCCGCCTCGCCCATGGCGGGGCCGCGGGACTCCGCGGAGCGCTGCTCCTGCCGCAACACCGACTGCGTGGAGCGGCCGCTGCGCCGGCTCTTCGAAGGGCTGGCGAGCGGCGTGGCCGCCTGCCCCTGGCCCTTCGTGCTGGTGCCTCTGCTGCTGTCGGGCGGGTTGGGCGCTGGCTTCCTCTTCCTGCCGCAGCGGCAGGCGAACGACATCGAGGGGCAGTTCACGCCGACCTGGGGGCCCGCCAAGGCCGAGCGCGACTTCGTGCGGCGGCACTTCCCCCCCAACGACTCGGAGCGCTTCTCCGCCCCACGGCTGCCCACCGAGGGCGCCTACGCCGCCCTCATCGCCGTGGCGACCAACGGGACCTCGGTCCTGGACGCGGCGGCGTGGGCAGAGGTGCTGCGGCTGAACGCGACCGTGCACGACGCCGACTACGAGCGCCTGTGCGCCCGCACCGCCGACGGATGCGTGGGCCCCAACCCGCTGCTGCCGCCGGGCTGGGGCCATGTGGCACCGCCCGAGCCGGGCAGCCTCAGCTTCCCCGTCAACGGCAGCGTTTTCCTGGGGGCCGCGCTGGGCGGCGTGGAGACGGACGGCGGGCGGGTGCGGACGGCGCGGGCCCTGAAGCTCATGTATTACCTGCGGGAGGACGGCCCCGAGGCGCAGGACAGCCGGCAGTGGCTGGAGAGCTTCCTGCAGAACATCTCGTCCAAAGTGGCGGAGTTGCGCCTCGGCTCCATTCAGGTAACGCGGGGCGGGCGCGGCCGTGCGGAGCCGCCGAGCCCCAGATGTCCGCGCAGCCCCGTGCGGGAAAGGAAAGGAAAGGAGACGGTGGCGGGAGAAGGCGGGCGGGTTGCGAGGGCCACGGCAACGCTCCTCTGCCAACGTGAGGTTTGGCCTTGCCTGGGCATGTGTACAAAGACCAAGACGAAGAAAAGTGCTTCATTTTTTGTTTCCTTGTTTTAACTGCAGGTGACTTACTTTACCTCGCTGTCTAGACAACAGGAGTTTGAAAGAAATACCAAGAGTGTGATCCCACTTTTCTCCATAACATATATGTTGACAATAAACTTTGCAGTCATCTCTTGCCTAAGGTAAAATGTCTCTAAGCAATGCCTCAATGAGCAGTAATCTCTGCTCTTCTTTACCTTCCTCAATTGGTTTCTTCTCTTGCCAAGTGAAGGCATTATTGAAGCAGCAGACTTCCTGTGATATTTAGTAATAGGCAAAATGTATTTCTTTATTTTTTTTGTCTATCTATGCATGTCCCAACTGCTTTGATGGGGTTCAAGATAAGTATCAGATAAATTACCTGAACAAGGGTTCAGTGCAGACATGACCAACTTGAATGCTCACCTCCTAGAGAAATTAATCTCGTCCGATGCTGACACCTGGGATATCTCCTAGCGTCTTTCACTGGGTGTTCTCTTGAGACAGGTTATTGCTGACATCTGTGAAATATTTGACAGATAACTA
>VZRL01004901.1:0-17578 GCA_013397895.1 Origma solitaria
GCAGACTGGGCCACCTCCACATTCTCCTGCATGCAGACACAGTCCTTGTGCACTAAAGTCTTCTGAATGAGAAATTAGAGCAAAGCCCTTCACGGATATTGGTGGAACATTTTCTCCTCTGGAGTGTGCAGAAGAAGTACTTGCTCCTTACAAATAACACAAGGTAAATCTGAAAGCCTTGCATGGTGTTCAGCACTTACTAAGGAAAAATTCCTCATTAAGGACTGAATAATGGTATGGAGCTGAGACATGTTCCTACCAATCCATCAGGCTAACTGGCCATGATACACTGTCTGGATAATAAATGTCACTTAGTGCTCATTAACATGTCCTTTATTGAAACCTATGTAGAGAGGGCAGAAATAAAAATTATGCAAAACAGTGCATAAAGCTGACACCACCCTGGACCCCAGCTGCTGCAGGCAGGTGACATGCTGGCTCCATGGAAGTTTGCCCTTTCTTTCCTGTGGACACTGGGATTTCTACTCTTAAGCAGCAAGTCAAGTGCAAGACCCCATTCCCAGCCTGCTAAGCTGTGACCAACTGGAGAACACAGCAGTTTTAGTATTCATGTTGACCTACTATATAGACATCTCCACACACAATGTCTCTAGTTTTTCTCTACTAAACTCCCATTAATCTCCATGGAAATTATTCCAAAATAAGAATTCTTTATTGGCAAAGCTCTTGCCCTCCCTCTGATCTCAGGAGCTAATCCCTTACTCCTCCCTGTCACCTGTTTGTGAATTCACGGCTTAAGGAGGTCATTAAAAAATGTGATTTGAAAAAAACAAACAAACAAAACACAGAGATTTTAGAAAAGGGCTGATTGCATTGTTTACAAGTCATTTCTTCACCTTAGGCAGGGTGAGAAGTTTTCTCCTTCTGTGCATGCACAGCAAAGAGCACATCCTTCTTTTAAAAGGGACTGTCACCCTGCCATCATGAGCAAAACCTGAGTCCTAGTTTGGTTTTGCTTCCATCTTTATAAGGAGAAATTTCCATTGGTATCCATCCTAATTAAGGGCTGGATAAGGAGATGGGGCCAGGACATCCTCTTTGCAAAACATTGCTGATAATCTGCCTTTCAGGAGTCCCCACAAATAGAACCACTTTGGCTGAGGGGAAAGACAAACTTCAGGTGAAACTGTGGGGGGGGAACAGAAAAATTTTCAAAATGGCTTTGCCCCTGGAGAGACCCTAACACAAAATCCTGATCTTAGGTACCTGCACACCTCAAAAGATGTAAGCTTAAAGTGTCTCTTTCCCTCAATTTCACTCTTTTTCCTGTATTGTAAAAGGCCTTTCCCTCCCAAACCCACAATGACAGGGCTTCATTAACTGAGGTCTGGAGAAGGGCTTTAATGAAAACAAATGTGTTAAGTTGCCAAGTATTATACTTACATGCATGTTAAGCTATTAACAACAAAGACAGGAGCTAGGAAGAGCTGGCAGAAGCACGCTGAACTTATCATGCTTTCCTGACCAAAGTGAAGTAGACACGCTCAACAAGGCATGTCTCCATAGCAGCAAGAATGGGATTGCATTAAATGTCATATTTATCCAGACTTCAGCAGGAACTTAATCACAGAGAGGGAGAAACAGGCCCACAAGAAAACATCAAAGTCTTGAACAATTACAGTATATTAGACTCTAACAATATTGAAACCTCTGATGCTGAAGTTTTACAGCAATTTATTTAATTCTCTTTAACCTCCTGGGAATCTAAGATCATGAAAACAAAAGGATGAAGCATCTGCCTTCTCCAGCCTTCTGCAGCACACACATGAATACAAGGACAAATATTGTCAGATGCACTTGACAGCTGTAAAAGCAACAGATTCTTTCCAGTCAACTCCTAGATAAGGAAAAGAACACAGCTGCCCCTGGGTCACAGGAAAGAAAGAAGTGATGTTTTCAGAAATTCCCCTAGGCTGAATTTCAGCAAATATCTCCTTCATGTGTGAGGTGAGTTTTTTCCATTTTCCAATGGAAATTGAGAGCAAAGCAAATGAATCGGACCTCTTGAAACCAAATGTGTGGGTGCAGGCATTAGCATCCTGCTTGTGAAACCAGGCAGAGGAAGAGAGCTGGATGAGGTCTGGGATTGGGTTTTGCAGAAATGAGGTGTGTGTTTGGAGGCTGTCAAAGGTATGAAACATGGCTTCAGGGGGTTAGGAGGGAGTAAAGACTGGTAAATTTTGCATATTTTCGTTTAAAATACTCCAGGATGCTTGTCTGAGGCCCTGCATCACCTAAGACATCTGTTTCCAGGAGACAGGTCATACACAGTTACATTAAAAAGCTACCTAAGCACCTGCTTTTAAACATATACATGATAGTCATCCCACTGCTAAAATCTTTATACTGACCTATCCTGACCCATGTATATGCATTTTATGAAATGTCTGTCCCTTGCTTTAGATCACAGCAATTTTTTAAATTTCTTACCACAATTCCTCCAGGCTCACATATCATTACCAGCAATAAAGACTTTGCAAAGATGAACAAGGTGAAAGCTCTGTTGATTGCACACAGAGATAAAGAATTTGTAATATATTTAATAATTGTTTAAAAAAGCAAATAAATGCATTACTGTATCTTTCAGTGCACATGCCTAAAGCAGACTACATTCAAGGAAAAGCTGTTGAATTAAAAAAATTATGCTCTTCAAATTTTTTTCTAATTTAATTAAGGCTTAAATTTTCCCTTCAGTTTTCACAAGAAGAATATATTTTTAATTACTGTATGTGACCTTTTTATGTATTAGCCTGAGTATGAAAGAGCCTGAGTATGAAATATCTGGATCAATGGAAAGTAATTTAAAGCAACCTGAATAAATACATGCCCATCCGAAGGAGAAAGAACACGAAACTTGCAGACAAACTTCAGCAGCTCTTGAAACTACTATCTCAGTGCATGGTCCACAGCATTCAGGACACCTGAAGAAAGGGACCCCTGCACTTGCATGAAGAGCAGAACTCTGTCCTCTAATTGCTAGTACAGAGGGTCACACTCATACATTTTCCTGAAGGTTTTTTTCTCTTGTGTACTACACCTTCCCATAAATTAAGTTAGAGCTTTCCGTGGTTCTGGGGAACCAAAGCCCAGGGCATGTAAGAATTCAAAAATTTGTACACCACACAATCATCTCTACAACAGGAATTTCCACCAGCTTTTCCTCTGAGTTTTCCTTCTCCCTGCCTAATCTGTGCCCACTGAAAAATAAATAGGTAAATAAATAAATAAATAGATAAATAAGCAAGCCAGACAGTTCGTCCAGTTAGTAAGGTTTGGTGTGGACTCTGAGAGCAGCTGCTAAAGTTGCATTTAACAAAAGCAAGAGAACAGAAATTTGAAAATCTCCAAATATATAGGTTCAACCAAACACACAAATGCTGAGTAGGTTATCAGAAGTGTACCTCACCCTCCAGTGACAGCACATCCTTTCCCCTCCTTTCATTTTGCACTGAAGGTCAACCACCTGGTCAGGATTACTTGACCTCAGGTACTGAAAGTTTAAGATAAAAGTGAAAAGCATGTCTTAGATGATTATTGTGAAAATATAGTCTTCTACTGGAGAATGCACATTTTAATAACAAATAATAATAAATCAGAGCTAGGTGAACATTACCCACCGAGAGCAGAAAATACAAAACTGCTACATGGCAACTGCATTAACAGTGTACAAGGATGCAGGATAAATTGCAGTCAAAAAATCTTCTGCTTTAAAGAATGAATCCTTAAATAATCATTTAGCATCTCTATCAAGAATAATGCAATTTTCATTGCATGATGGAGCAGAGGGTGCAGAAGGACAACCACATCAAGCCAGGCAATCCTCAATTTTAGGCATTGCAGAATTTCTCAGAATTGACTCATTAGACAAATTAACTCTTTGTAATCAATATTGCACTGTGAATTTATGCCTTCTTTGCATATTTAAAATTTAGTTAGAATTTCATTTGGGAAAAGAAAATAGTGCTTCTGTCTGCCACACTCAACTTGTTAGTCTTTTCTAGGTCTTTAATTGTAATTTTTTAATCTATAAATTTTAAAGTTTGAGTCGTAATCCATATGGAAGCATAAATGTTACTTAAAACACAAAGAAAAAAAGAAAAAAAGCTATTTCCCAGATCTTGCCAGAGGAATCTCATTAAATAGAAGTTAAAAATAGGTAATCCTAGATCAGAAACTATTTAATTAGAGACAAACACGTCTACAGTTTTCTGTTGGATTGTGAAGTATTGTTGAAGGCAAAAGATATACAGCTTTCTTTAAGTGGCATCTATATATATACACACATATCTGTGCACACTTACATGTGCATTTATATCATACAATATTAAGGAATCCTTTAATAAGTATTTAAATTACAGAATGCTGACCCATGCTATGTTAGCTTACACAGCAGAAGTGCCACAGAGACCTCTCAGGCCACACTGCCTACCCATGACCAATGCCACCCAAGGTATCCAGCGCCTGCATCACTTGAATATTGAAACAAAATAAGAAGAAACTGCTCTAGTGTGTGTCCACAAGGCGACAGAATGGGGAATCTTTAACCATTGCTGTGAGTGCAGAAATCCCTTCCCCTCTGACTGTCCTCCTCTTCCACTTCCTTGGGGTCATCACTCTCCTGAGGCCCCCAACTCAGTGTTGCATACCCAGCTGGTTTTGTGAGGCCATGTGCCAATGCAACACAAATTATCATCACGGTGCTAGATTAACAGCAGTACAGAAGTAAACTGATTTTAGCCTTAGTGATACCAAGGTTTCACTGGCTGGCACCTGCACAAAGGTGTGGAGAAAGATCACTAACACAATACTCCCATTAAGATCGATCCTTGTGAAACAATGCTGTTGCACACACAAGAATGGGGCTTCTAAGGCTGTAGCGTATGTAGTATGTGAGGTCACTGTGCTCATTGATAGCTTTTCACCATTACCAATAAAAAGGTTAAAAATAAAGCCCCTACGTTGCTATCAGAAATTATCAAACCACTCAGTACACAAATATCTTGACTATCAAGAACAAGATCTGCTGGACTGCCAAGGGTTTAACATCTAAAACTCACCTCCCAGAAGAACTGAACCCCATAGGAAATAATGTTCCCTAAAATATCCTTAAGCTTCAAATAACCTACCAGTTGGGAAAGGCTTCTACTGCCTTCTGCACCAAGGACAGAAAGGATCATGACTCTGATTCTGAATAATCTTCTTCCTGACTCTATAGAAAAGGTTCATGTCTGGTAATACAGTACACCTCTTCTCTTTGCCATACCTACAAACAAGCTGCAATTCTGGTGAATTAAAAGGTTTTTGACAATTAACACATGGTCCATACATGCACAAATGCAGTAATTGAGGTGTACTGGCAGAAGGAGGTATAAATAGAGTGGAATATTTAGAATGAGATGTCAATATTCCCAATTAGACTGAATCTGAAAATCCAATGTGATGGGTTTAGAGATGCTGGGATTTTTTTTTTATTTTTAGGGAATAAATCTTGTTATTGGGATTCAGGTGATTGATCCTAATCCTAGCTCTGACACTGCTTCAAAATGGGAGTTTGGGCAAGTCACTTTACTACTTTTATTTTACATCAGAAATGACAAGCACTTCTCCCTTCAGCAGAACACTTAATGATGTCCCCCAGGAAACACACCAATGCTTTTACTTACTTGGTTTAATTCTGCGATGTAGACCGCGATACAATGGAAGACCAAAGGGATTTTCCAAAACTGCCTTTATGGATCAGAGGTGGCTCTATGGGAAGAGGACAAACAGTTTCAGAAAAGGTCTATTCTTGGTGGCCTCACAAGGGTATTAGTCACAGTGATGACTCAGAAAAGGTAACTGATTAAAGCTATTGGCAGCCAAACAAAATATGAGTAAGGCCAATTTCTGAGCGCTTCACCATGTAGCATTGCTAATGGCTTTTAATTTATATTAAAAGCTGCTACTCAGAGGGAAGTGATACACTGGAGGCGACGTCAGGAAGTTTTTTAGTGGCTGGCAACCCAACAGCAATGTTATGTTGCATACAAAGCATTTGATGTAGTTTTAACCACCTTTTCTTATGGCTGAGATAGCTCTCCAGACATCAAGCTAATAAAAATGGCATGGTGTAATTTGACAAGCCTGAGTGATTGACAGGCCTGCGGAATACAATTGTTCATGGGACAGGTTTAGTTCAAGGTAATCCAGCTGCTGTCTCAGCCAGTTCAGTCTCAATCTCTGCAGAAAATCATGAAACTTGTAACTTGTATACTCCAGGCAGTCTTATCTAAACCCAAATATCTCCTCTTCCCTCCATTCTCCATCTGTTTTGGCCTGTTACCCATACATCAGATCTATGATCTTCCTGGCAATAATTAAAATAAACCAAACAAACAAACAATTAATAATAAAGAGCAGCACATAGATGGATCTCATTAATACTCATTCCATGAATGATAGATCTATCTGCTTAACAGAATAAAGTTTATCAGGTCCCTTGCAAAGAGCCATTTCAATGTCTCGGTCACATCTTCCTTGTCTCTGCCCTGCCCTCTTTGAGAAAGGAGTGAGAGGAGAGGAGGAATTGAGGAGTGAAGGCTGTAGGGAGTAACAAGAAAAAAGTGGCAAGACAGTACTAGCACACAAATTTTCCAGGATTTCCTTTAATCCTTGGCATTAGGTTGCAGGCTCTGTGCTTATGTAGGAATAAGATCACGTCAGTTTGATGAAGTCCTGGCAATGGACAGTAATAACAGGTCCCCACTTAATTCCTTCAGATTGTCAGAAACTCCAAATAACATTCTAGTGAGAGGCTCTGCTGACATCTGGGAGCTGCAGGAGCATGGAGCAGTAGTACCAAAGTGACTCATCGACTGCCCAGGGAGATCTGCACTGTACAGTAGCAAGGAGTGCCGAGTACAGCGTGTGCTCCACAGTGTGAGGCAAGCACGGAGCAGTTACTCATGAAAGCTGGTCAGACAGAGGTGAAAACCACTGACTGCCAAAACCAGCTTACCTCATTTAAAGGAGATGTGAGCAAATCTTTTTAGTGCCTTGATTTTATAAGCTGCAAAATGCATCAAACAACAGTGGGCTGGGCAGATTAGATCAGTGCAGGAAAGATGGAAATATAGGTTTATAATATTGCCAACACCATCACTGAGGTAATATAAATGCTGTTTCAACACATCTTTAAAGCCCCTGTGCATGAAGTGAAAAAAATTATAGAAATATTGAATTATTGTGCAGAGTGCAATATGTTGGTACTCAGTGATGAGCTCCAGCTCTTATGGTATATTGGACCCATGTCCAGGACATGAAAGAACTATTGTTATAGTGCACTCCAGACAGACTGGACCACAAAAAATGCCAGGGCACATGGGAGGATTATCCCTAAAAGATGTTAGAAGACCAGCTCAAAGACATCAAGTCCAGTGCTCTTAACTATCAGCTGAGTCCCTCTTCAGAGGTGGAACAAACTTAGCTGAAATGTGAACTGTAACCTCACGACTAAAGAGATGGCCAAAGAGACACAAGTCCCAGGTGCAGGTAGCTCTAAGAAAAACAAGTAACTGGACATTATTTGGAGTCATGTCTTGCAGGAGAGAAGCTAGACATTTTATCCTGTAGCACTGACCAGGTGCAAGAAATATAAGGTACAGGAAGAAGTCAAGGCCTCCAGTATTTTTCAAGTGTTTTTAGTAATGAAGTGTTTGTGGCCAGACAGATCCCTGCAACACCTGTCTGTTGCACTGCATCATCCCCAGGGGGTCGTGTTGAAGTCCAAACCTCTCCCAGTGGAGGTGTGAGACAGCCATGTACGCAGGTGCGGGGCCGAGGAAAAAGAGCACTCGGGCATGGCTCAGGCAGAGGATGTGGTGCTGCAGCGGGTAAAATGAAATGCTGTTGTGGGATGAGCAGAAAGGCCGTGTTAGTAGGATGTCGGAAATGATCCATCTCCTCCCCACAGCACCGCCCCAGGCATTATGTAAACAGTTGGGTCCACTTTAATGCCTCAATAAAGACATGTGCCAAACCAAGGAAATTAAAATGTGATCAGGTGAATAGTCCAAATTTGGCCTAGAAACAATGGCCAGTGAGAAGAAAGAGAAGAATGGCATTTGTTTAGCATAGGGAACAGATGACCTTGGAAGGACATGATAACGCTTTTCTAGAGGCTGCTGCTAAGAACTAGCAAATAAAGTTTTTCGTCTCTGTTGAGGGTGGGATAAGAAATAATAAGCTTAGGCTGCTGAAAGAGAGACTTAATTTAGAAATTAAGAAAACTTTCTGGCGATAAGGATAGTTAAGCATTAGGATAGATGCAAGGCTGCAATCTCTGTGCCCCAGAAGAATATAAGTCCAGCTTGGACAAATGGCACAGAAATCCTATCTCAGAAAGGGGGATGAGCCGAATTATATTAACAGGCCCTTTCCAGACCTACTTTTCCCTGATTCTCTTTCCTGAACATGAAATCCAGCTGTGACTCACTGAAGCAGCCTATGTTAAGTATTGCATGGTTTAGATGTTTCCTGAATGAGTTTCTGAAAGGAAAACAACTACAACCTTGAAAATATCCTACTGCTGCAAGCTCTTATGGCTTTGTCTTCAGTTTTACTGTACTTGACCCATTTCTTAAAACTCTAGTTCCTGGAGTCAAGCAGATACATGAAAGCTAAGTTTAAGTACACAAAAAGCTGTCTAAATGTATGGTGCAGGGAAAAAAAGCCAAACATATTAAAAGCATGATAGAGAAGTACTCCAAGCAGCTATAAATCCACAAGAGAAGTAAAATACATTACTTAGCTTGAAAATCAAAAATCAGTTGATAAAAAAGGAAATCTTATGATTGGGACTGACTCCATCATTAGTGCTCATTAACATTTAATGTTTTTAATGGCCATCCTCTAAGTGAAGTCTAGCATGAAGTTAGCACAAAAGGAAATTCTGTTGCTGAAGGAAAGGTTCAGAAAACATGTGGCCCTCTGAGAGAGTGGTATAGAGACAGGGATATGGGAACCCCCTTTTCAGTTCAAAACTGGGAAGTACCCAAAGAAACCTGCAGGTGGCAAGGTAAAAAAAAAACAAAAAGAAAAGGCCAAAATTTTTTTGTTGTCACAAAAAATGCAATTAAGAAAGTAGAACATCTTGCCAGAGGGTGCTCTGTATCCTTTGTGTGTGGCAATGCTGTGAGCAGTCCTGTGTGTGTGAGACTCCAGCAGGGGAAATCTCTGAGCTACAAATTCTTGGTGACTGTGAAAATATTTGTGAGAACATATCACCCTGAGTTTCCCTTTCTTTCATGGTAGCCCCCAGGCAGCTCTTATGGGTCACTGCAGAAGACAAGATACCAGGCTATACTTTTAATCCAACCACAGAAAGATGGCCTCCTGTTCTTTTACTCTTTTGTTGTGGTCCTGATGAGCTGCAGCACACTGGCAGAACCGCATGAGGAAATTTTATATCCATCCTCTGAATAGCACACTGCCTTTTCCAAGGCTGTCAATCACACCCTGCTAATAAATCCTCAAAATAAAAACTTTTAATATAAATAAAACCCACAAATAAATCTGATAGTGGAGCATTAGTTGAGTGCATGAATGTAATGATACTTATCATAAAAATCGGTGCAGTGTGAGTTTTCATCTGACCTGTCATCACTCTGCAATCCTTTTCATTATCATAAATCAAAAAGCATTGTTTGGTTTAAATCACTTGCTGCTTAAAGATGAATCACCTTTGATTCCCTGAGCTTTGCTTACGGCAAAGCTCAGGGAAAAAAAAAGCTTTTAAAACTGTACAACGGTAAAAATTTCAGGTCTCACTTTGCATACAAAAAAAAAAATCCTCAGAAAGCTCTAAAACTTAATCTAGCAAGCAACATAAAATGAAACAGAACTGCGATTTAGGAAAAAAATATTTCTCCATCTGCAGAGTTATTAATCTGCAGTTTGGTCCAGAGAGTTCATACACAGCAGTCTGTGAAGAGGGACCCCAGGCTTTAATGGCTCGAATAAGATAGGCCCTCAAACCTTTAATCTAGCTACAGGTGCATATCTAAGCTTCTCTGTAACATCTGGCCCTGCGGATAAGAAACCACTAAGCATCCTACACTGGATTGTGCAGGCACCAGCTACGTGGCTTAAAGCGCATCCTGTATACTGATGACTGACTTGCAAATCACCCAAGCCACCTCAGGAGGTTTGGCCAGCAACCTCTTCTCCTTCTGAGAAGCAGAGTCTTCCTCTTCCTTCATCCCACCACCTTGGCATTACATCCCACGCCCAGAAGTGCAATTAGATTCTTGCCACTTTTTCCAAAGTCAGGAAGAATAGGGTCATTTAAAAAGTCAGCTGACTAAACTGATGAGCCCAATGGGCTGGAACAGCAAAACTGATCACAACTTGGTGTAAGTCATCCCCAGGGGGACAGCACAGAAGAAATATGCTGCACGCAGTCATATCTAGGTTTGTTCTGTGAAGAAAACCCTCATAAGAAAAGAAACAAGCAAAAATTAAACAGGCTTCATTTTTTGTGCCTCCCATTAGCTAGAACCCTCATGGCAATTGCCATCAATTTAACTTTTGGATGTCTGGATACTAGCCAGGGAACACTCAGCTTCCATATGCTCGGCAAAAAGAGCAACAGCAACGATGCAATGGTGTTGTCAGGCAAGGCAGGTAAATCACTGCATAATTCTTCACAAAACCAATCTTCTGAAAGTTTCCACTCTACTTTAGGAAAGCAAAATTGGCCAAGTTTGGTAATAAGCCCCTTAAGTCCCACAAGCAATCCTAAATCTCAAAACCTGGTGGCTGGAGCTGACTGTGTTTGTCCACTCAGCCATATTTTCTGACCCTCCTTTATGTCCATGAAATAGAAGTGGTTTCCTGCAGAGAGAGTAGTTATTTGTTGTCCTTGGGAGGCGGTATAAGCTAAAAGGCAGCAGGGTGGAGGCCAGGGAAGAAGAAGAAGGGTGGGGGCTGGACTTGGATGCATTTGTGTTTGAACTGCCGTTGTGGTGCTATCTGTCTTTTGGGGAAGTCAGTTCATCTCAGTCTCACTTTCCTCCCCCTGTGTAAAGCAGAGACCATAAACACAATTGTGGGGAAAGTGTGCAATTTGTTAAACATATGAAGTAGTAAAAGAGCAATTCATCTTGCTAATTCTATCTGTCTGTAAGTTACTATCCAGTCTAACTAGGTTCCCTCTACAGGTCAGGGAAAGAGAGCTTGGAAAAATCACGTCTGTTTTCTTCACTGATGTTTGGAAGGAGGCCAGACACCTAGCCATATTAAGGCAAAATTAATCCCATTTTTATGTCCAGAATCACAGTAAAGGCTAGAAAACTTCTGTTGCTGGCACTTCCCAGTCTCCTCTATTAGAAAGTTGAAGGATGTGTTCACAGCGAGCAGGATTCTGAATTTTTCTTTCCAGCAACCAAATTCACTAATTTCAGAAGCTTTCTTTTCCCTTACTTAACACTTGATAATTTGAGACATTAGGATAACATCACTCACTGGCTTTGATCTATCACTGCTACTACATTGTCAGCTTGCTCCCTTCTGGCGGCACGTCAGCCCCTATGTAGTACACAGATAGGATTTTTGATATGTGAGCATCCCTTGTCTCAAATTTAAATAAGATTGTTGAGGTAACACGCCCATGTACTTTAACAAATATTCCTGACGCTGCACAGACAACCAGCACAGACCCCACCCTTCACAATCATTAACCAAAAGTTAGGTGTGTCTTTTGGAAGAGGAAGGGTAGAGAAAGAGTGCAACAGGCTGGAGAAGCCCACTGTCTCTCCTAAAGGCAGCAGACCTCTAAAATCCTATGCATCTACAGAAATATTGCAGAACACCCTCAAATTTAATATAAGCTGAACAGACATCAAAGAAGAAAGGCTTGCGGTCATTACTGTCTGACATTGAATTCACATGTGAGTCACAAGGAACCTGTACTGAATTTTGAAGTCTGACCCATGCAGTCACAGGATTGCATTCTTTGCTTTGCTCTTGGGGGGTATTTTTTCCTCAAAGCTGAAAGTTTTTTGATCATATGGAATAATAGGTGGTACTTCAAAAACCAGCTACTGGTGAATCTGTGGAGCCCTTTGCCCTCAAAGTCCCTTGACTGAGCTAAAATTTTCTAATGTATTATATTGCTTCCATTAACGGTAATAAACAATCATTTCCATGGCAATTTGCATAATCAAACCTTTCCACTCAAGATCTTCTCTGGAACTATCAGCTGACTTTGCAGGGAGGAAACCAAGGCAAAAGAATTATGCAAAATGCTCAAAACCACAAAGTCAGTCAGACTCCAAGGCAAAAAAAGGGAAGGGGGGGGGGCAAAAGGAGAGGAAAACAAACCCTTTAGTTCTCCTATCTGTGCTTCTGCCCCAAGGCAATCCCTGTCTTTCACAGCTAGGGACCAATTCAGATACCATTTACACACAGATAATTCCACTGACACTTTCAGAGTTAGCCTTGATTTACTGCACCATCTGTGAGATCAGCATGCGGCACAAGACACTCTTATGACTGGAAAATACTTTACTGACAAGGAGAAAATATATATGTATTCCTCCCTGCTCTCTGTTGCTAATCTTTGATGGCTACCTTTCTTCAAATGCTTTCAGTCAAATCTTTACTGAAACAGGATTTTTTCACATTTAAATAGCCTTGTTAATTGGGTTAGGAGTGATACATCTTCCTGGTCATGCAGCTCCTTTAGCATGCAGTGTGACCTTGTCAAGACTTGTCCTAGAGCTTCTCTTTTCCATTTGATTGTTTTCTGCTTCTTAGTAATATAGTCATCATCTAGATTTTGTCATTTGCATTATGTGTCCCATCTTCTTAGCAGTAATAACTGCCTGCCTGTGAAAAAAAAACCCAACAAAACCCAACTGCAAACAAAACCCTGTATCCTCTACCTACTCATTTGATTACAGGAATATCACCAACTATACCTGGAGAATTTTAACAAAGCACTGACATCTCTCCAAATCATCAAGCACTGCTCCTCTTTGGAGCATATGTACAAATATCACTGCCTGGCATCTGTGCTCATGAAGATATAACGCATCAAGACTAAAACAAAATGTTTACAAACATACAAATAAAAAGAAGTGGGTTTTACCTAATGTATTTTAAGCAATGCTCCATCTCTATCCTACCTTGCAAAGCCATTTAAAGACAGACTAACTTATTAACCTTATTAACAAGTGTGAAATGAAACTATTAAATCCCTCCAGTGACCCTGTGAAAGATTTGGTTACACAGCATAGCCCAATCACTAAGTCACAGTTTAGATGAATTCCCCATACCATCGGTTGCCAAAACATCTGAGCTATTGATGTTTCTTCCCCACTTTGGCGCAGGTGTCTGACTGGGATGTCCCCATCTCTGTTCCTTCCTATGTTGCATATTCTAATGTGAATAGAGGAAAAACCCCACTGTCTTTGTTCTGAGCAACAACAAGCTAAGTCTTTCTTCCCTCTGCTCTTCAGAGAACAAAGGAAGTAAAATATTAACAACTTCACTCATGCTTTCCCTTGAGCTTCTGAGGCAACTTTGCAATGAAGATAAACCTCTGCATCATGCTCAGGCTGCTGCCCAGGGCTGTGCCACAAGAGGACCAGGCTTGTTTGCTCCTCTGAGGACTGTGCAGCAACAGCAGTTGTGTTGGGGCTGCTTGTGCTGCCAACAGAGTCAGCACAGGTGTTGTCACAGCGACCAAAACATCTGGGTCTCAGACCCAAAGCATCTGTGTTGTGTCTCCGGTTACTGACATCAGTATCTGAGTTAAATTAAAAATACATGGCCATGGGTATTTGTAGGTACAACATGTGTAATTTGTCCTCATGAGCATGTAGCACATGAAACATTTGAAAAATACTAATTCTCACTTCAGATCTTACGGGGAAAGGACGATGCTCAAAAAGAATTAATTTGGATATAATTTTAGTGCAGTTGCTTATATTTCTGTGCTGTTGAATTGGTAGAGAAACCTGTGGTTTTCCAAAAAGCGCAAGACATCATACTATGCTAAGGCAGCCATTTCCAGAAGAATCTTCAGTTGCATTTTACATTGCACCTCCTCTTGCCTTGAATGAGGTTTCTGTGGGACAAGACTGGAAAACAAAACTTTTCCCTCAGTCTGTTCAGGCAATTTATTAGTTCTTGGTAGTACCCAGATTTTTTACTAACTATGGAATTATCATCATTGATATAACTGGTGTTTAAGAAAAGATTAAACAGCATAGAACTCCTTAGCTTGAAAATGGAGATATGTGATTGAGGAAAATCATGCATAATGTCAAGAATGATTATCAGAAGTGCTTCTAAAAACACAGCAGGGAGTATTACTCACTAATCTTTGCAATGCTAAAGGTGGGAGTTGTCATAGAAATCATAAGGCTGCAAGGGAAAAAGGAGCAAAAGAAGTACATTTTCACACAGCAACAAGTTAAACTGTGGAATTCATTGACAATGGATAGTGCAAAGACCAAAAGCACAAGCAGATTCACATGCTAATTATAAAAACTTCATAGGAAAGAAACAGAAATTGAAGCTAAATACAAAGATGTGGATCTAACCTAAAGTTCAGGAAATTCATGAGCTTATCCTTATCCAGGGATATCCTAGGAGAAGGACAGATACAATCACTGAGCAGACATCCACCTACATCTGCTACCAATGTATACATCCTTCTCACTGGACACAGGTGGTGTGAGTTAGTTGGGGTCAGAGACAAATGGCAAAAGAAATGCAGGGTCCTGACTGGCTCCTGATTTCAGCTCTGGGTGTATTAATGCTTCCTCAGGTAAGGAACTAGTAATTTGAGCCAATGATTAATTGGTATAAGCACCCAAATTTAAACCTAAATTCTGCTTTAGCTGTCTTAGCTAATCTCCATACCAGGAAAACAGGAACTATAAAAACTTTCTTCTCAGATGTGTTTTGAGGACCAACCACACCAAGATCCTGATGTATTTCTAATTCTAGCAGCCGGTGTCACCAAACCACTTAACACGTTCATGCCACCTTTAGCCTTTGCCTTTAGAACAGCAGCTATTAATAGTGACTTTATAGGTTTCATTCTTGGCCATGAGCCCAAAACACGCTTCCTCTTTATCAGCTCACAGATACAAGAGGTGGCAGTTTCCATCAGTGATGTTCCATTTATTTATGAATGGAGAAAGCCAAATTTTGTCCTGGAATTGGAGCAGAGAGGGAGTTGGGGCATGCAGGGCAGAAACACGAAACAGAAAACATGAGGAAAAAGACAACAAATTCTCACCACACATATGACAGGCTGCTGTAGGTAAAAAAAAAATATAAGCTCCCCGGGGTTAATTATAAAGGAAATATGGAACTCTCAGCAAAGTATTATCTCTAATTACTGCCATTACTTGAATCAAGCTGTGCCTTCATGGGGGAGAAGACAAGAAAGTCGCACTGCTCATCTTCTGTTTCTGTCTCCTCTGTCTGCTGCCCACCACCCTGCTGTGGTCACACACGCTGCAGAAAGCAGCTGAAATCATCTGCCAGCACTCACAGCTCTGACAACTCTTTTGCATCGCAGTCTGCAGGCACACTAGCTCTGGCAAATTCTACACATGCCCACGTATTCCTCTGAACTCACGGCGTCCTTAGGTTGGTGTCAGAGCTGCTTGAGAAGTCTGTAGCAGACCTCCCTCTCACTGCTTAGGAAGAAGCCAGGAGCAGCAGGGCAGAGCCATTTTTCTCAGGAGCACTAACCCCCATGTGCCCCAAGCCTGGTGTGAGCATGATAATCTTGGTCCTTACTGGAGGAGCACAGGATGGGGAAACAGCTCCAGGCTCCTCCAGGCCCATCCCATTCAATTATACAACAGTTACTCAGCACCTGCAAACACCAACCCCTTGCTGCCCATCCAGCACGGCAAGTCCTGCCCTGGGGGAACAAAGGGAAAGCCACAGAGTTTCAAAATCTCTTGTGCATCCCAGGCATCAAGCTGGTACAGATACAGGGAAGAGTTGGGGGGTACCACTGCCTCCATCCACTACCAATGCATGGTGGCACATCTTTTCCACTGCTGTTTAGCTGGTGTTTTGTTTCTTGAAATTATACTCATTATTACTAGCGGCCTATATACAGTGAAATGTAAGACCTGAATATTGGTCCTACACTTCTAGACGATCCATCCATGCCTTATTTAAAGTCCTAAACAGCACACATGCTATCTTTTCCACAAGAAATAAAGCTATTTTATTTAAACTGTAAACTGTTAACGTTATTTCACAGTAAAACCCAATTTTTTCTGTATAACACTGTGAAAACAGGCATATAGCAGAAGCCTGCTGTTAGCATGACATACAGTAATGAATCAGTTAGCAAAGAGATTTAGGTGGAAGCATTGATTCATGACATGAAAACAGGATCTGGGCCTTTTACAGCACCTCCCTGACATAGCATCATACCTGTCCCTTCCCTGCTCCTTTCAAAGCTGTTCCCACAGCACCACTCTTCCACCCTTCCACCTCTTGCTTCTGCAGTTGGATGAACTCAGCATCATTTTGCAGAATTCAGGGGATTGGCACCATAGAAGTGACTTTGGCTGCTGGAAGCTCTCTGAAATTGAAGGACTTGTGTTCAGGAAGAGATTGTTCCATATTTCTTCCTTTCCACTGAAGTTTCAATGTGCAAATCCATCACTTCTCCACTTGACTCCATGCTGTTGGAGACACACACTGTGACACAGAGGGGTTTTGGCAGTAGAAAAGGTTCAAAAACACTGAGTCCTTAAACATTCCAGTGTACACCAGGGACTAAGGATGGAAACCTGTCAAGGAGAGGCATTTCCTTGTGAGAGGAAGGCTGATCTTCCCAAGAGAAAGAGGGAGAGATGTTCCCCCAATAGTCTCTCCCACCCCTCTGAACAAAGCATGTCATGAGCACACAGCAGATGTCAGTCACAGTCCTGCACATTAGAGCAGCAGGATCCACTGTCACTCCTCTCTTTCACACCATCCACCATTTCTCCATGCCCCCAGTTCCTGTGTGGCAGCAGAGGTGGCCTGCCGGGACTGACAGCAGGCAGAGCGTTGCTGGAGTTCTAGCTCCAAGTGGAGCTGAAGGGCATTCAGCAGTATCTATGGCAGAAGACAGTGGTTCTTTTCCATTTATGTGATAATCCACAATTATGGCAGGTTTCCTATCATGCTGCCTGATCTCTGTATCTGCTTTTCATTTTTTCTCCATGTGGTGTCCCATGTCTGTCCTCATTTATTCAGCTGGAGACACAGGAAGCATTGAAGATTTTCACTGTATGCCTTATTTTGTCTATATGAAGGTATGCTAGAGTTGGCAGCAGCACATGTTTTAACTATGCTCCAGTGAGGTACAAAGCCACCAGGGAGGACTTCTGAGGAGGTGGCAGGCAAGATAATGGCAGCCACAGCTCTTATATTGGGAAGGGCAGGAGAGAAGAGAGAAGAGAGAGAGAAGAGAGAAGAGAGAAGAGAGAAGAGAGAAGAGAGAAGAGAGAAGAGAGAAGAGAGAAGAGAGAAGAGAGAAGAGAGA